>JARHVA010009110.1:180000-332500 GCA_037957365.1 Torreya grandis
ATACATTTCTAGATCACCATATTGGCATTCTTGTCTCATAGGAAATAACCCAATCTTAAAAAATAATGTCTATGATACTATACTAAGGTTCGTGTTACCAACGTTCACCTAGAAACAATTATTTTTAAAAATAAAATTATTTCTTTAGATACTTAGATTCACCTAGCATGTCAAAGTTATGGTAAATTACCCAACTAAGTGTATATAATCATAAATTAGGTTCTATTTTATTCATCATCTGGGATTATCAAGTATACTACTACACATTGAGAAAATATTTCATGCTCTTCCAAATTGTAAATAAATCACTAAAATTAGTTATTAACCAAGTCTAAAGCACACCAAGCTATGTCAAGTAAAAATAATGCCAAGATCACATCCAAATATCTAGGTACATCCATATAATTAAAGAATATAGTAGCATAATAAGAATAAGGGGAAGAGCTACATATATGGATTTACATACATACTTAAAGTATTAGGTACATAGGTAGTAGTCAATCATCAGTATGTGTGATTATGTCTATATCAACTTAATTACACTTCTTTAGTTCTTATATAGATAAATAATCAGAATAAGGGGAAGTCCTACATGTGGCTTGACTTCCATCCTTGAAGTATTGGATACATAGGTAGAAATCAATCATCAATATGTATGATTAGGGTTAGGTAAAACTAATTACGCTTCCTCAATTCTTAATGGCTTTCATCTTTCACAATTAAACCTAGGGTTCAAGGAGAAGGAAGGTTTCTATTTCAAATACAAAGAAAGCACCTAAAATTTTATATGTGTCAACAAAGTCTTCTTTTTATACATCATTAGGGTTTAAATAAATGATTTCAACAAAAAGATATTATTTGAAGTGACAAAAATGATTACAACATGAGCTAATTTATTCATTTAGTTCCCTCATTTTCATACATCAAAACATGTGGATTCAATAACACTCCTTAAAATCTTCAAATATACATGATCATAAAATGAGCATTGCTATAATTTTATTGATATATTATTAATATTTTTAAATTAATATCCATAGAACAAAAGCATGGCATAAATTTTAAAAATCTTATTGGTAAATATCCCTATCCATCGTGTCCTAATCTAAAATTAAAATTAATAGATATAATAATGTAAAGAGTAAATATTAACCCATTTCAGGATATATTATCATTCAACATCCACAAGGCTATAATAAAGTTTTGTGTACTTCACATAAGCATATCCCATAAGTGGAATATAATCGGGCTTATTTCTATGACAAATAAGAGGTGTAAAAGATAGAAAAATCTAAAATGTACCTAATGTAGATGTCATGATTCATCTAAAAATCCATACAAAGGGGTGACGATGATAAGTGATACTTAATCGATCCCACCACCTATGATAATAAGACACTTTTAACAAAACTTCTTCCGAAGATAAACTAGTCTAAAACATAAAAAAACATCACTTAACAATAAAACCAAAGAAGTCAAATCTCATAACCTTTCATGGATAGACAAAATAATAGATAAATGTATTTCAACAAAAAGTAGTTCATCTAAGAGTCATGATTAATATCAAAACACCTCAAAGTAGAAAAGGGATAGATACCACATAACCATACATGTATCCATACTTAAAAATATTAAATAACATAACCTAGTATCACATGTGGGGCTAGAGGAGTTGAGGACTTGAATAAAAATAAAATGTTATGAGATGCTTACATAGGAAAAGTGTCATTTGTGAAGGATCCAAAATTCACATTACCTTAAAGTGTCGGTGGAGAAATGAAATAATAGGGAATACGAACCATCGAAATCAACCCTCATTCCATCTTCCCGTAATAGAATTCTGTCTCATTTCTATTTCCGACACCACTCACTATTTACTAGTCTTATTTTTTAATACACCAAGGTCCCATCACTAATATACCTATTTATCTATAGTGAATTCCTTATAATAATTATATACCGCCACTAACAATCTCCACTGAATGTGATTCTACTACCACTCTTTTCATCTCAATTTCAACTTCTTTCATCTCTTTGATCTCAAAACCAATATTAATTGAATATATAATATGTTTTTTATTTTTTTAATTATGAATATGTTATCTTGATTTACTGAAATCTTAAAAAAAAGAAAGATGATGGTCAAGATAATCAATCTAAATTATAAAAGATTAATAATATTTTTGTTGTCTCTTAAGTCACATTAAAATATACTGAAGTAATATTTATAATCACTACAAATTAATACAATTCATTTAAATCATAATAGATTAATGATATTTCTTCTTTCTCTAAACACTAAAATATATTGAAGTAATATCTATAATCACTATAACTAATCAAATATCGATGTATGTTGAGATATATGATCTTATGCATGACACAAATAAAGGTGATTTGATAGTGGTAGATTAAAAAGTGTATATCATCTCTTGGAAAACCACCAAGGAGACTAATTAAAGGACTACACTAATGTTATTGTCACTTATAATGAAATCCTTTGGTTGAAATCATTTACTAACATCCTGATTATGTATAAAAGGAAGATGTCATTAACACATGAACTGTTGGCCACTTTATTTGAGTATGAGCTAGCGGCAACTACTCATATAACATGTTTTGTATTGGGGCTGTGGTTCTATTATTTTCCAATCTCAAGAATATTCGGTGTCTTTCCACTACATACAATAAATATTAAGTCATGTAGATGTGACGTGTTTCCCTCGCCTCAAAACTTTTCTCTTATCAACTGTAGATTATGATGTAAATGAGCCTATACGTCCATTTTTGGAAACTATGAACTGTATACTTTTCAGCCCACTCTTTTTAAGGAGACTGATCATATCATTGATTTATTATTATTAGAAATCATTTCAAGACTCTGTAGTTTTAAGTATTATGAAGGAAACTAATATATTTATTATTCAATGTTTTTTAAATACTCTTTAAGATTTATTTAGATCATCATCCTAGTATTTCTTAGCCTCCTCAATTGTCGACCCATAGTTGTTCATTATTGATGATACAAAACATATCTTCAATGTATTATGGAATTAGTTCGAGCATGGTTCATTAGAAAAATTGAGGACTCATAGTGTCTCCACATTGTAATTATTAGTGCAAGCTATCACTAGTTTTGAACAATGCTGCTGCTTGAGGTAGGTCATTCTTGTATATTTTATATTGTATTCCTCTTTGTATTGCATATAAAAAAAAAAACCTGTTGGCGTGCCTAGGAAATTTTGATCAATTTCAACCTAATGAGTTTAGATTAGAAGGGATAGTGACCCCTTAAAACTTCTCCTTCATCTTTGCTTTTGTAGATGTAATACACATTAAATGGAAAGATAAAAGTGATGAGTTTGGCCAGTGAAAGTGGTCTTTGAGAAACCCTAAAGATCTTAAGATTTGATAATAAAATTATCGTAGACTCTTATCAAGCATTACAGCTGAAGATGTATGTGAAACTTCCACCTTGAATAGCTATTATAGGTTGTAGTTGTTTTTGTAGTTGAAAATTATGATTGAATGCTTGCAATAACTTAGGCATTTATTCACAGTTTTTCTTAAATAATTTCAAAAATTTTTGTTGTGAAATCAGTTTGAAGATCCTCTTAAGCCTTGATGGAGCATGGACATCTGAATGCAGTTAAAGCCTCCACTTATGCCTTGTCAATATTTTTGGGTGCATGATTAGGTGAAAGTTCTGCCTTTTTTCCTTCACAGTGGTTGGAGTTACAAATACGAGTTTCACTTCTTAACTGATGCAAAGGAAAATTATATTCTATAGAAGTTTGAAAATATGCCAAAATCTCTGTTATAACCTAAACGTTTTATTACCTATGATGTTTCCTCCTAGAAATCTACTGGAAAGTGAGACTTCAAATGTACATTTAAGACTCGACTTTAAACTTCGCAGAATGATGAGTTGAAAACTTAGCGGAAAGTTCTGATGAAAACCGTTATGGAGAAACTAGGCATGAAGGAACGTGAGAAAATTTTCCTTACTTATTCTTGTGAAATATATTTGCGGTGGAAGAGATTCCGAACAATCTTAAAATATATGTTAAACTGAAACCCTATATCCTTCTAAAACATCGATTGATGAGTGGTGGAAATACAAGAGTGACTATCAAAGGTAATAGAACGGAAAATGAGGATTGGGGGACGAACAGAAGATATTTAAGAGTGAATTTAAAAAAAATCGTAGTTTCTCAAAATTTGTAAACCTACATAAGATTTTTTATTTTTCACTTTTGACATTGGGAGAGCCCACTCTAAGAAAAATTTCTACATTATTTAAGAGGTGTCTCAAGACACATAGAAAACTCAATGAAGCACCAACTTCGATTAAGATCATTTCGGTAATCCTAATTTTAACCTAGATTGAAATTCGAGGTATAATAGATGGAAAGAGGAGGAAGCAAAATTTGTATATGCTTTCAATGTTTTGGGTAAAAATTAATATATAAGGGAAGGTGAAGGGGATTAGGTTGAGAGAAATAAAGATACGATCAATTTATGAATTAAAAATATAAATAATCAATAAAATTAAAAGGATGTATTTTTTTTTAAATGTATGAATTTAATTAAATCCAAAAAATTCTTAAAAAGTATTTATAAAGAAACTTAAGAAAAAATTATTAAATAACATTAAAAAAAATCTGACACAAACATTCAAAAATTTGTGTAATGTAAATTATACGAATCAAATCATAGAAAAATACATATAACCTTTGAAAAAACTAAAACTGATTTTTTTATAAACATGTTATTCTCATATATATCTCTATATTTTACTCGACTTATAATAATATCTTTGATTTTAATAATTTTACTTGCATGCAACTTAAATAAAAATTGAATAAATAAAACTCCTTTTTATCTTACATATGTTTAGAACTCTTTGTCATGATTAAAGATTTGTAAAGTCAAAGCATTCTTAAACTAGATTAGTATAAATTAAAGTTAAAAAAAGAGAATTAAGATATTCATTGACCAAAATACACTTATTGAAAGGGGATTAGTAAGAAATATACAAGCATAAACATATAAACATATAAACATATATATATATATATATATATATATATATATATATATATATATATATATATATATATATATAGGTGTAGGATATTAATTATTACATTCACTTACTAAATACATAATCCCTACATATATAGCTTCAACTCATCTAGGTGTGATACAAAGTTAAGGGGGTGAGAGGGTGATTTCCATATAGAGTTCCACTTGGAGTTCAATTGAGTACCAGTGTGAGTTTTCCTATAAATTTTACAATGAGTTACACTTAGTCAAACAATGAGTTATTCTATGAGATAGTTCCACCTACTCCTTTATATTCCTTTTCACCATACTATTGTAATAGAGTAGATTATTGGTAAGCAAGACAATTTAATACACTAGCCCCTGATGATGCAAAAAAAAATAGGACAACATTCTAGAGCCCATAACTTTTGAGCAATAGCTCCATTTGAGCTCTTTCACACATCAAAATGACTGTATACACATGTATGTTAATGTCCCTAGGAGTTTTACCTACCTAAGAATGTTTTTGATATTTTTTTGAGGCTATACATGATGATCTAATGGTCTAAAATTGTGATTTAATAAGTTTTTTGGGTTTTATCTTTTTTAGAAATTGTATATTTTTAGAACAAGAGATCAACTTCAGTTGAATTTTGTCCCATAGTCTAATTATAGTGTTTAAGATATTTGAAGAGATTTTTTGGCTATTTCGATAGTTTTTAAAAATAAGCATTTTTTTAGATATATATATTTTTTTTGAATTTTACATGTAAAATCTAAATTCTTATTGAGGATTATTTAAGCATGGTGTGGGTTTGTAATTATGGAAAGCAATAAATACGAATCAATTTTTAATATTGTCTCAAGATCTTGTCTACTAGTAATTTTTTTGTTCTTATTAGTTTTTGGTTTCATTATTTGGTATCAGAGCAAGTTCAAATCTTGATAGATAAAAAAATGGCGAGAGGATGAGGAGGTATGGAATAGATGAACCATGCTATACAAGACCTACAAATGTAAGTTCAATAATTAACATAAATTATTACCAACAAACAAAGAATACAAGGTGGTGGTGAAGTAGACAGATCATGATGAAAAAGTTCAGTAAGAAGAACAACAACAAATGCACCCACCATCAATATAAGAGAGGATGGTTCAAAATTTTAGAGGAAGGAACAAAGGAATCAAGGTTGATGTTCCAGATTATAGAGGAAGTTTAAAACCAGAGGATTTAATAGGTTGGATGAATAATATGAAAAAGTTCTTTGAGTGGAAGACTATGAGAGCAGACAAGAAGGTAAAGTTTACATGCACAAAATTGAAAGTCATACAATGGTTTGGTGGGATCACCTGAAAAAATAGAGATAAAAAAAATATAAAGAGAAGATTAATTTATGGATAAATATGAGAAGAAACCAAGGTAATTTTTTTTCCTATGGATTATGCACAAACCCTATTTAGAAGAGTTCAAAATTTAAGGAAAAAGGATCACAGTATAGAAGTATATAGATGAATTTTATAAGCTTTCTATATGAATTGAGCATGATGAAATATAAGAGTAGATGGATGCAAGGTATGTAAATATTTTGAAGTTTTCTATTCAAGATGAATTAAGTATGCATAAAATACATAACATGGAGGAGGCTTATCAATTAGCTTTGAAGGTAGAATAAAAATAAAATAGACAAAATTTTAGAACATTTATTGGTCCAAAAAGAGGTGGATCCCATATAATAAGGGGATGAGGTGGGTTTAAAACCACCATAGGTGGATTTATTGTCAATAAAAGTGAATCATCATGTCGTTCAGAAAGGCAAGATGATAATAGGTAAGGGTTTGAATACCAACAAAGAGGAAAAGGGTTTTAGAGAGGATGGGGTTATGGAGGTTCTAGAGGGTGGTTTATAAATCAACGTAGATCTTATGTCTATTATAGATGTGAATAAGAAGGGCTAAGATCATTTGAGTGTCTAAACTATCAAGATCAAGAAAGTAGGTAAAATATCACACAAGATTAAATCTAGCTTACACTGAAATAGAGGAGCAAAATACTAAAATTACACCTGTAGATGTTAAAGAGAATCTCATGATGAGAGGAACCATGATCGCTCCAATGAAAGAATAAGTATAGAATAAATAAGGTGATGATGCATGGCTCTGATCAAATATTTGTTGAACAAGTTGTATTTTAGGTGGAAAGGTATGCAAACTAATTATAGATGGTTGTAGTTGTCAAAATATAGTTTCTAAAGAAATGATTGTGAAACTAAATCTGTAATGTGAAAAACATCACAACCCTTATAGTATTTCATGGTTTAAGAAAGGGAATAAGGTTACAATAGATAAAAGATGTTTAATAAATTTTTCTATTGGAAAAACATATAATGATGAAATATGGTGTGATGTTATTTTGATGGACGCATGTCATGTGTTACTGGAGAGACAATGGGAATTTGATAAAAAAGTAGTTCATGATGGAACAAAGAATACATACACATTTTGGAAAGGTAGTACAAAGGTAGTTTCATTACCTCTTAAAGAGGAAGAGAAGGTAAAAAACATGATTTGTACTAAAGATTCTATCCAAGCTATGAAGGTGGCATGTTACTATTATGCACTAGTAGCAAAGAATAAAGAAACAAAAATAGTGATAATACTAACAGAAGTATAAAGAGTTTTTAAATAATATGCAGATGTTATGCTTTATGAGTTACGAGATGGTTTACTATCGAAGAGAGCTATTCAACATCACATTGATTTGGTTCTAGGATCAGCGCTACTCAATTAAGCAACTTATAAGATGAGTCCAACAGAAAATGTAGAATTAAATAAATAGGTTATTGAATTGCTAAATAAGAAAGTGTTAAGGGAGAGTATGAGTCCATGTGCAAGACCATCATTTATAACTTCAAAGAAAGATGGAGGATGGAGAATGTGTGTAGATAGCAGGGCAATTAATATAATTAAAATAAAGTATAGGTTTTCTATACCTCATTTAGGTGATATGATGGATGTGCTTACATGAGAAAACTATTTAACCAAGATTGATCTAAGGAGTGGCTATTATCATATTCAAATTCATGAATGAGATGAGTGTAAAAGTACATTAAAGACTAGGGATGGCTTATATGAGTGGATGGTGATGCCATTCGTATTATCTAATGCATCTAGCATATTTATGAGGGTGATGAATATAATGCTATGAAAATATATTTATAAGTTTATGGTTGTTGATTTTGATGATATTTTGATATTTAGTAAGACTAACGAAGAACACTTAAAACATTTGATAATGGTAATGGATTTGTTAAGAAAAGAGAAGTTTTATGCAAATATGAAGAAGTGTAGGTTTATGAAGAGTAGTTTGGTATTTTTGGGATTTGTTGTTTTAGTAGATAGTGTGAAAATAGACAAATAAAAGATAAAGCTGATTTTTGAGTGGCCTATTCCAAAAAACATTATAGAGGTAAGAAGTTTCCATGGTTTAGAAAATTTTTATAGAAAATTTATTAAAAAATTTAGTAGTATTGTGGCACCAATAATAGATTGCATGAGAGGGAAGGAATTTGCATGGACTAGAGCAGCCACAAAACATTTTAAAATTTAAAACAAGATTATAAAAATGCTAATTATAGCATTACCAAATTTTAACAATGTGTTTGTGGTTGACTGTGATGCTTCATTTGTGGGAATTTATGTTGTGCTGAGTTAAGAATGAAAACTAATAGCATTTTCAGTGAGAAATTGAATAAGGTAAAAAAAAAGTATTCTACTTATGATGTTGAACTTTATGAAATTTTACAAGCATTAAGACATTGGAGGCATTATCTAGTGCCCAAGGAGTTTATACTATTTACATATCATGAGGCTTTGAAGTATGTGCATACAAAAAAGAAGTTGAATAGTAGGCATGAAAAGTGGGTTTCTTTCTTGTAAGGTTATACTTTTGTGTTGAAACATAAATCAAAAAATAAAAAATAAAGTAGCTGACGCATTGAGTAGGAAGGTAGCATTGCTACTACTATGGTGAGTGAAGTAGTTGGATTTGATGCTATTAAAGAATTATATGGTACTGATCCATATTTTGGCAAGACAATTGAATAGTACAGGAATCTAGTAACAAGTGGGATAGATATTATTCATGATGAGTATCTTATATAAGAAGGTTATCACTTCAAATGGAAAAAATTATACATTTTGATTAGGTCTTTATGAGGCAATACAATAAGAGAATTACATAGTAGTGGTTTGGCTAAAATTTTTGATAAGTCGAAGACAATATCTTTGGTGGAAGAAAATTATATTTGGCCAAAGATGAAGAGAAATGTGACAAGATATGTTTCATGGCATAGAATATGTTAGGTGGCTAAAGGACATGCACAAAGTAATAGACTTTACAAGTCATTATTTGTTTCAAAAGGACCATGGATAGATTTGAGAATGAATTTAGTGTTGGGATTACCAAACACATAGAGAAGTAACAATTCAATTTTTGTTGTTGTAGATAGATTTATAAAATGGTTAATTTAATTACATTTAATAAAAATAATAATGCCACTAGAGTTAAAAAATTATTTTTTATGAATATTTTGAGATTGCATGATATTCCAAAAACTATTAATTCAAATAGGGAAAAAAATTTCTAAGTCATTGTTGGAGGACTTTGTGGAAGAATATGGGTACTAATCTATAATTTAATGGTGCATATCACCCACAAATAGATGGATAGAAAAAATTTATGAATATGAGATTGGGAAATTTATTGAGATGCATAGCGGGAGAGAAGCTAAAGCAATGGGACTTGGCTTTACCAAACCTAAGTTTGCATATAAAAGTTTAGTGAATAGATTAACAAGAAAGTATAATTTTCAAATGATTTATCAGAGAAATCTTATGGGTATTTTTTATTTTGTATAAGTGCCATTTGTAGATCAAATTAGTGATGATGCAAAAGCATTTGCAGAGCATATATATTAGTTGCAAGGAGTAAGAAGAAATTTTCAAGAAAGTAATGAGAAATATAAAGCAATAGTAGATGTCAGAAGAAGATCCAAGGTATTTGAAGAAGGAGAGTTGGTAATGGATTACTTGAGGAATGAAAGATTTCCATAAGGGACATACAACAGGTTGAAATATAAAAAAATGGACAATTCCAAATTGTGAAGAGAGTCAATGATAATACATATGAGATTAGTTTACCATAGAACTCTGATATATCTCTAGCATTTAACATTTCAGATTTATATGAATTCTATGGAGAAGATGGTGAAAATGATGAGAATGAAGAAGTAAATTGGGAGCAACAGGTTCCAAAGAAGAAAAAAGAAAAATAGTACAAGTTTTGGATATGAAGACAAAGAACACAAGGCAAGGGAATTATAACAAGTATTTGGTGCAGTGGGAAGGATTGCAACAAGAAGACAACACTTGGATTAGAGAATTGGTGCTGAAAAAGATTGACAAGGAAAAGTTGTAGTAGTATAATTAGGCCAAATCATAGGAGCTGAGTTGTTTTCAACTGTAAAAAAATAGGGTTGTGTTCCAAAGGCCATAAATTTTGACCCATAGCTCCATTTGATCTCTTCCACATACCACAACAACTGTATCAAAAAGTACATTATTGTCCTTAGAAAATATTGCCTTGCTAAGAATATTTTCAATATTTTTTGGAGGCCATACATAACATTTGAGGGTGTGAAATTGCGATTTAATGATTTTTTCATGTTTTTTTACAAATTATATATTTTGAGACCCAGACATCAACTTCAGTTGAATTTTGTCCCATAGTCTAATTATAGCGTTTATGATATTTTGGAAGATTTTTTGGCTATTTTGAGATTTTTTATAAATAGGCAATTTTTTTTAGTTTTTTTCAAAATTTTCATGTAAAATATAAATTCTAAGTTGAGGCTTATTTAATCATGGTGTGGGTTTGTAATTATGGGAAGCAATCAATAAAAATCAATTCTGAGTATTATTTCAAGATCTTGGCCTATTGGTAATTTTCTTATTCTTGTTAGTTTTTTGTTTCATTACCTGATTATATAAATCGTTAGAGACCTCCAAATCTTATCAGATTTGATCATGTGATGAGTTTCATGATATTATAAAATGGCTTTTCTATTTGATAATAGCATGTCGGTCAATCCACTGACCTTTTTGGAAACCTCAAACCCCCTGACAGAAGCCTTGCAAACCCATGTCCATTGATGTTAACAAGAAAAAAACCCATTTTTAGGGTCTATAGGCAAGGTATTCAAGTCTACCTAGGGTCTTGGTAGTCACTTACCATGTCTCATGATATACTCTCTAGAAAAGAAAATAAACGAAAGACACTTGATGGTTGGTATCTGTTAATGGAGGGATTTTGATTAGACTTTACCATTCGTAAAGTCTAATGGGTGAAACTTATGTATTGGGGTCAATGGTGTGAAGACTTGATAGATTTATCTACTTTAAAATCACATGAGATCTTCACAAAAGTGCATGAACCTTGTTTAAGTGATATCATAGCTTGGTTACATGAAGATCCTACCATATTTTTTTTGCCATTAATGGCATCTTAGCATGACCACCTATAGAGACTCCACTAGGGCTCCTAGGCTTGCGAATACATCAACAAAACCACCTTTATAGATTTATTCTACCTCATTATGGCATTCCTCCTATTTAAAAGTGGTAGGGACTCATTTATCTTTACTATGTCATAAATTCAAAACCTAAAATTCCATGTTCTAATAGTTTTTTTTTAAATTATTAAATGAGACCTAAAAGAATTAAAGCATGTTTTAATTCAAATTGAAATAGTTTTATTAGGTTTTTTGTTTACTCCATTGTATATTTGCCTCTTAAAGTGAAGCTAATTGTGACTTTAAAGCTTGTAAAGGTGTATAGGTGCACTTTTTTTCTTGTTGACTTAAAGAGGTCAATCATTCTGTGTTGATTCTAATGAGTAGTTGGAAGGCTATCTTTGCCTAAATTTTGTCAAATTTTTTAACCTTAAATGGAAATTTAATTAAGTAGGCCATTAATGATGAAAAATATATTTTGATATAACTTTTGATTGGTAAATCAGAATTGAGTACCAATCTTTTCAAAAGTGTTTATTTTTTGTCCTTTTTTCATTAGTATATTTTATTTTTTAAAGCACCATGAAGGTATAAACTATTATATTTAAGGTGGGTTACCTATGATATGGGCCCTAATACCTTTTGTATTGATTGCTTTCATCTTTATAAATTGATCTTTGGTCTAGTCATATGTTCATCTCTAGAGCGTGTACCATTATTTTTTCTTACTCCAACACTAATTGCTCACTTAGATGAATTCATAGTTGTGCCCAATGTCCAATTCATGATCATGATTTAGGAGTTCATTTTAGAGTACTTTGTGCAGTTGTGCACTTCTCTAGTGTTTTCTCTTGGTCATGACAACTCCATTTGAGAGATTCCAGATGAGGAGAGTTGTTTCATTTCTAGTGATCCTTGTTAGAAAGTAAAAGTATGCTTCATGTCATGCGTACATAGAATACTTACTCACACATAATAATCATATTCCATTTCTATATGGATAAATTCTTGTACCCACTAATACTATTTGGTTCCTTAAGTGGCATAACACTTGTCAAAAGGTCTTTGCCACTTTATTATTACATGCCTCCATCGACACTTATTACCATGTGGATAATATAGAGTGACACTGCACTATTGGGAGCACTATTAATATTGTTTTAAAAGATTCAACTATGACCTACATCACACCTCCTCTTACATTTCATATTGTCTCTTTTGATTCTATTGTACTCTTTTCTATTTATTTTATTTGTTATGATGATACATCCATGGTAGATAGTGCTCTTCCTTCTATCGATCTCCCACTATAGGACATGACTCTACCAAACTTTAGTTATCTTATTGTAGATTCTATAACCATTCTTGTTAGATTGTTTCTCTTCCATAGCCTTAAAAGACATACATTTAATCAGACTTTACTTATTTTAGTGATAGTATACACATTGAGAGTGTCAATGACTTATATGTCCCTGTGGAAATTTATCGTGTCAAGCTAGGTGCTTCATTTACAGATGAGTCTTCAATTTTGATGGTTGTTTATATTTTCTCTTCTCTTTCCATGGATATATTTTTAGTGAAATTTCAATGTCTATATTCATCTCTCATTTTTCTTTCCTCTTCATTGTATACTTCTTCATTGCCATCTTCCAAAGTTAGTCTTGTGATACCTGATCAAACTTTGTCACATTTGAACATTGGTAGGGAGACATTTGAGCATTTTTCATAGATATACATCTAAATTCCTATTTAAATTTTACTTGAAAGATAAATTGTTATTTTGATACCTCATTCTTTCTTTGTTCCAAAAGGAAGAGACTACATTTATTATAGAGGGACCTACTACAACATTTGCTAAGATTGAATTTCACAGTCCAACTAAGCTAGACTTAAGAGGGGGGGGTGTTGGAGTGGTCTTTCTAGTCATACCTTATTTTATTTCTCTCTTTTTTGGGCAAAGAGTAGGTATGAGGGACGAGAAGGCCAAGGGTAGGACAGTTTTTGTCCATTGGGTTTTCTCCTTTTAATCAACTTTTTTATAATTATATTGTATGCGGGTACCTGATCAGGCCTTATTGTTAAGACCCATCTTTTATTTTTCTCACAAATAAGCTATGCTTAAGGGGGATGTTTATGTAATATATTAGTTATTCCATTTATTTATTTAATGGATAATCCCTACCCATGGAGCTTCATCTTACTTAAGTGTGATAAGAGGTTAAGTGGGTGAAAGGGTGAGTTTCACTTAGAGTTCATCTTAGTACCACTATGAGTTCCCCTTTGATTTCCACAATGATTTACACTCCATCCCATAATAAGTTATCCTATGAGTTAGTTCACCCTACTGCTTGTTTATATTCCTACTCACTAGGCTATTGTAATAGAGTAGATAATTAGTATGCAAGGCAGTTTAATACACCAAGATCTTATTTCACATCTTCTTGCATTTTTGTGAATACAAGTAAGGTCATTGTTGTTACAAAATTCTTGTGTGCTCACTTTACCAGAAGACCATCTATTAACCTATTCTGACATGGTATCAAAGTAATAAGAATATTGGTATACTAGCCTAAATTAGTACAAATTAAAGTTAACACAAGAGAATTAAAATTTTCATCAACCCAAATATGTTTATTGAAAAGGGATTACTAATAAATATACGAGCATGTTACTATCATGCATGTATCCCAAAATAACTTTTTTTTCGTTAATAGCCATTAACTAAAAGATGTACAAAATGGATATGATTCATGTAAAATAGAGTTTAAAATCATTTATATATGTGAAAAGTCACTAAATTTATTATTATGTTAATAATCAATTTCTTAAGGGATTGTTAGAGGATAAAATATTAATAATCAATTTATATATTATCAAACAATAAATTGGAGGATGTAATTATTGTAATACTATAAAAGTAGCTATAACTAACATCTAGATATTTAGTTCATGAAATTATCAAAAAAATATTTAAGAGTTATTGAAATTTTTTTATATAATTTATATTATGTATAGAATTGGATTTACTTAACAAATTTATTTAAGGAAAAAGTTTATTAATTAATAAAAGAATAATTATCTACATCTTTTTGCTTGAGTTTATTTTGAATCATGAAGTTTTTTATTTCAATAAATGTTGTATGATGTAAAAAAAATAATTGCTAAATATTGCTACATCCCAAATAATATTTTAAACACATAAATCAAATGTCAAGTTTGTTTCTTATATTCAATAGGCTTGAAAGAAGAGAATGCAAAAGAACCACTCAAAAGATTCAGACAATTCAAGTCAAAAGAAGAAGTATCATCAAAAAATACAAGTCAAATTTTAGTGGTGACCAATTTTAATTATGTTCAAGTAAAATCATTTGATAATAAAATATTTTATAACTTTAAATTATTATATTTTTAAAAATTATATATTAATATATTTTAAATTATTCAAATTTGTTTGTTGTAACATTGTAAATAATATTAAATTTACTAAACTATAAATTATAAATGATAATTATAAAAACATTTTTTAAAAATCTTAAGGGTTGTAAATAAGGTGAGAATTGTAATGTAAATTAATTTTTTTTATAAGGTGAAAATTTTGATAAAGGAAGATCAAAGCATAACCTAGGCACTTTTTTATAAAATAAATATAAAAAAAGGATTGTTAAAATGTTTCTCTTTTTTTTTAATTTATATTTTCATTAACCTTATGTTTAATATTATATTTTATTTTAATTTATATTTATATAATAAATATGTTTTTGAAAATGTCACAAATTCAAAATATACTTTTAAATATGACAAATTAAGTTTATTTTATTACATGTAATATTTTATTTGTTTTCCATATTATTCTTTTATTTAGAATTAATTTATAATTTTAAATATAAAAAATTGAAGACCAAAATTTAAATATAAATATTATTAATATTTTCCATTTATTTTTTCCTACTTTCCTTATTAAGAACTTCGGAAAATAATTGAGGGATTGTCAAAATCCTCACTTTTACTTAATATTTTTCTTACATTTAAAAAATGAGAATGAAGTGGGAGGTCATACGATCCCTCCCTCCGAATTTATGTTTTCAATTTCATTGTTCTTTTTTGTTGCAAAGTTGATCGAACAACTATTGGGTTTGCTTTATCACTTTATTTTTTTTTTCTTTTTTTGGAGTGATTTTTATTTTTTTTATTTTTATTTTTATTAAATTAATACAAAAATTAATATTTATAAATAAATAATATTTAATATAATCTATTAAAATGTTTAATTATATTATATAAATAATATTAATTTAAATAATAATTATTAAATAATATAAACTATATTTTGAATTTCAATTTTTTTTTTTAATTCATTTAATTATATAATAGTTACATAATTTAAATTTATAGTTTAAAAATAATGTCATCTTCAACCCTGCTCTTTGCAATTTCTCTTTATACATATATACATACATATATGTATATGTAGATGTATATGTATATATGTATGTATGTGTGTGTGTATGTATGTGTTTTTGTGTGTGTATATGTATATGTATGCATATGCTTATGTGTATGTATGTATATGTATATGTGCATACATATGTGTGTATATAGACACACATGCATACCGCACACGCACACACACACACACACACACACACACATTTTAGAACATTTTATTTCTTATCATAAAATATTTCTCATAGGATGCTTTAATCATCATCTTTGTTAAGTAATTCATCAATATTTACAACATATTCTATTTGGATACCTTAATTTTAATTTCCTAATTTTTGTTTAGGTTCTTCCATACTTAAGTTATCTCAATCATTTTTGTTACAATAATTAATATGTAAATATGATAGGCATATTACATATTTACTATCAATAAACACGTCTCATCTTTTGGGCCAAACAAATACATTATCTATTAATTATTTACTTTTTAAAGATTCGAATAAATAATACCTAAATACATATAGTGAAATTGAGAAACAATAAATCTTTTCTAAAAATTTATACAAATTATTTAACATATTTTAAAGTTACTGTTAATCTCAATAATTTAAACTTATATAATTATTAATATTGATCTAATAATTTAAATTTTATTTATTTAATGTATTAGAGAGATGAATATATTTAATTTTAAATAAATGAATATGTTTAATTTAACCCATGTTTGATTGATTGACTATGGCTGTGTTCTTACAGTGAAAATAGAAAATAGACTGAAAACACGTGATTTTATTCTTTATCTCAAATTGCATATATCTATATGTATAGAATCACTAATGCTAACCTTGGTGATAATTCACTAAATATAAATAACATAAGGTTAGCATTACCATCATGAGATATTCTACTTATTTGTATCCATAAAATACGCTCATCCTACCTGACAATGGCTTGTTCCCCTCACCTTAAATAGTTTATCATAGATATAATTACATATCATGGTTGACCATACAATTAATTACCTACTTTCTACTGTCATAAAGATAAGACTATACATCTATTGTTGGAATTCATGAGCAATATATTTTCCAGCCAATCTTTTTAGTAGAGTGATCATATCAATGACCCTGCGGATCTTGAATGGCAATCTCTCTTAAAATGGGTTAAGATTTACTCTTTACACTATAGCATATATATTAATTTCACCTTAGGTCATGAAGGATATCATGACAGGTATAATAGAAATTATAAAATATAAATCATCCTTGTGTTTGTGAGAGAGGAATTTGTAAAACCTCGAGAAGTTATTGACAGAACCATACCAACACCAATCTTTGGTTCATGTTCTCTAAAATATTTTGAGTGTTATTGAAGATAAATCTATACATCTATTGTAGTAATCTATGAGAAATATTTTTTCCAGCCACTCTTTTTTAATGAGTGATCATATTAATGACCTTATGGGTGTTGAATGGCAATCTCTCCAAAAATGAGTTAACATTTACATTTTACACTCGTATATATTAATTTTATTTTAGGCCATGAAAGATAGGTATATTTACTAATACAAATTATAAAATATACACCATCCTTGTATTTGGGAGACAGGAATTTGTGAACTTCAAACAATTTTTTTTCTCACATATTATAAAATATATTAAGGGGTGTCATTGAAGATACATAGTCCAACCTATAAAACTAGGGGAACTATATGAAACAATTTTCCTATTTTGTGATTGTTATTGTCACATATAATGGAATCCTTTGGTTGAAATCATTTACTAGCATCCTGATTATGTATAAAAGAAAGATGTCATTAACACATGAAATGTTGGCCACTTTATTTGAGTTTGAGCTAGCGGCAGGTACTCATATAACATGTTTTGTAGTGGGATTATGGTTAGATATTATTTTCCAATCTCAAGAATATTCGGTGTCTTTCCACTACATACAATAAATATTAAGTCATGTGGTGACATATGAGGGTTGAACATATACTGAATTTCTTTCCTTAGATTATGATGTAAATGAGCCTATACGTCCATTTTTGGAAGCTATGAACTGTATACTTTTCACGCCATTCTTTTTTAGGAGAGTGATCATATCATTGATTTTTTATTATTAGAAATCATTTCAAGACTCTGTAGTTTTAAGTATCGTGAAGGAAACTTATATATTTATTATTCAATGTTTTTTAAAAAAATTTTAAGATTTATTTAGATCACCATCCTTGTATTTCTTAGCCTCCTCAATTGTCGACCCATATTTGTTCATTATTGTCGTTACAAAACATATCTTCAACGTATTATGGAATTAGTACGAGCATGGTTCATTAGAAGAATTGAGGACTCATAGAGTCTCTACATTGTAATTATTAGTGCAAGCTGTCACTAGTTTTGAACAATGCTGCTGCTTGAGGTAGGTCATTATTGTATATTTTATTTTGTATTCCTCTATGTATTGCATTTTTAAAAAAAAAACTTGTTGACGTGCTTAGGAAATTTTCATCAATTTCAACCTAATGAGTTTAGATTAGAAGGGATAGTGACCCCTTAAAACATCTACTTCATCTTTGCTTTTGTAGATGTAATACACATTAAATGGAAAGATAAAAGTGATGAGTTTGGCCAGTGAAAGTGGTCTTTGACAAACCCTAAAGATCTTAAGATTTGTTAATAAAATTATCGTAGACTCTTATCAAGCATTACAGCTGAAGATGTAGGTGAAACTTCCACTTTGAATAGCTATTATAGGTTGTAGTTGTTTTTGTAGTTGAAAATTATGATTGAATGCTTGCAATAACTTATGCATTTATTCACAGTTTTTCTTAAATAATTTCAAAAAAATATAGTTGTGAAATCAGTTTGAAGATACTCTTAAGCCTTGATGGAGCATGGACATCTGAATGCAGTTAAAGCCTCCACTTATGCCTTGTCAATATTTTTGGGTGCATGATTAGGAGAAAGTTCTGCCTTTTTTCCTTCACAGTGGTTGGAGTTACAAATACGAGTTTCATTTCTTAACTGATGCAAAGGAAAATTATATTCTATAGAAGTTTAAAAATATGCCAAAATCTTTTTTATAACCTAAAGGTTTTATTACCTATGATGTTTCTTCCTAGAAATCTACTGGAAAGTGAGACTTCAAATGTACATTTAAGACCCGACTTTAAACTTCGCAGAATGATGAGTTGAAAACTTAGCGGAAAGTTCTGATGAAAACCGTTATGGAGAAACTAGGAATGAAGGAACGTGTAAAAATTTTCCTTACTTATTCTTGTGAAATATATTTGCAGTGGAAGAGATTCCGAACAATCTTAAAATATTTGTTAAACTGAAACCCTATATTCTTCTAAAACATCGATTCATGATTGGTGGAAATCCAAGAGTGACTATGAAAGATAATAGAACGAAAAATGAGGATTGGGGGACGAACAGAAGGTATTTAGAAGTGAATTTATAAAAATTTGTAGTTTCTCAAAATTTGTAAACCTACATAAGATTTTTTATTTTTCACTTTTAACATTGGGAGAGCCCACTCTAAGATAAATTTCTACATTATTTAAGAGGTGTCTCAAGACACATAGAAAACTCAATGAAGCACCAACGTCGATTAAGATCATTTCGGTAATCCTAATTTTAACCTAGATTGAAATTCGAGGTATAATAGATGGAAAGAGTAGGAAGCAAAATTTATATATGCTTTCAATGTTTTGGGTGAAAATTAATATATAAGGGAAGGTGAAGTGGAATAGGTTGAGAGAAATAAAGATACGATCAATTTATGAATTAAGAATAGAAATAATCAATAAAATTAAAATGCTGTATTTTTTTAAAAATGTATGAATTTAATTAAATCCAAAAAATTCTTAAAAAGTATTTATAAAGAAACTTAAGAAAAAACTATTAAACAACATTTAAAAAAATCTGACACAAACTTTCAGAAATCTGTATAATGTAAATTATAAGAATCAAAACACATAAAAACTTTGAAAATACTAAAACTGAATTTTTTATAATCATACTATTCTCTTATATATATTTATATTTTACTTAATTTATAATAACATTTTTGATTTTTATAATTTTTCGTGCATCCAACTTAAATAAAAATTGAATAAATAAAACTCCTTTTTATCTTACATATGCTTATAACTCTTTGTCATGATTAGAGATTTGTAAAGTCAAAGCATTTCTTAAACTAATTTGTAAAGTCAAAGGATTTCTTAAACTAGATTAGTATAAATTAAAGTTAACAAAAGAGAATTAAAATTTTCATTGACCAAAATACATTTATTGAAAGGGGATTAGTAAGAAATATTCAAGCATGTTACTAGCACATATATATATAGGATATTAATTATTACATTTACTTACTATATAGATAATCTTTACATATATAGCTTCAATTTATCTAGGTGTGATATGAAGTTAAGGGGGTGAGAGGGTGAGTTCAATTTAGAATTTCACTTGGAGTTCAATTGAGTACGAGTGTGAGTTCTCCTATAAATTTTACAATGAGTTACACTCAATCAAACATTGAGCTCTTCTACGAGATAGTTCCACCTACTCCTTTATATTCCTTTTCACCATACTATTGTAATATACTAGATTATTGGTAAGCAAGACAATTTAATACACTAGCCCCTGATGATGCAAAAAAAAATAGGGCAACCTTCTTGAGGCCATAATTTTTGACCCATAACTCCATCTGAGCTCTTTCACACATCAAAACTACTGTATCCAAGAGTATGTTGTTGTCTCTAGCAGTTCTACTTGCCTAAGAATGTTTTTGATATTTTTTTGAGGCCATACGTGATGATCTGATGGTCTAAAATTATGATTTAATTAATTTTTTTGGGTTTTATCCCTTTTAGAAATTGTATATTTTTAGAACTAGAGATCAAATTCAGTTGAATTTTGTCCCATAGTCTAATTATAGTGCTTAATATATTTCAAGAGATTTTTTTGGATATTTCAAGAGTTTTTAAAAATAAGCATTTTTTTAGATTTTTTTTTTCAAATTTTACATGTAAAATCTAAATTCTTAGTTGAGGATTATTTAAGCATGGTGTGGGTTTGTAATTATGGAAAGCAATAAATACAAGTCAATTTTTAATATTGTTTGAAGATCTTGTCTACTAGTAATTTTTTTGTTCTTGTTAGTTTTTGGTTTCATTATTTGGTATCAAAGCAAGTTCAAATCCTGATAGAGAAAAGAATGGTGAGAGGATGAGGAGGTATGGAATAGATGAACCCAACTATACAAGACCTACAGAGGTAAGTTCAATAATTAACATATGTTATCACCAACCAACAAAGAAGAGAAGGTGGTGGTGAAGTAGACACAGATCATGATGAAAAAGTTCATTAAGAAGAAGAACAACAAATGCAACCACCATCAATGGAAGAGAGGATGGTTCAAAATTTTAGAGGAAGGAATGAAGGAATCAAGGTTGATGTTCCATATTATAAAGGAAGTTTAAAACCATAGGATTTAATATATTGGATGAATAATATGAAGAAGTTCTTCTAGTGGAAGACTATGAGAGAAGAAAAGAAGGTAAAGTTTGCATGCACAAAATTAAAAGGTCATACAATGATTTGGTGGGATCACCTGCAAAAAGAGAGATAGAAAAAAGTTAAACAGAAGATTAATTCATGGGTAAAGATGGAGAATAAATCGAGGTGGAATTTTTTTCTTGTGGATTATGCACAAACCCTATATAGAAGAGTTCAAAATTTAAGGTAAAAAGATCATAGTATACTAGAGTATATAGATGAATTTTATAATCTTTCTTTATGAGTTAAGCATGATGAAACATAAGAGCAGATCGATGTAAGGTATGTAAAGAGTTTGAATTTTTCTATTTAATATGAATTAAGAATGCATAGAATACATAACATGGAGGAGGCTTATCAATCAGCTTTGAATGTAGAATAAAAACAAAATAGACAAAATTTTATAACATCTATTGGTCCAAAAAGAGGTGGATCCCATATAATAAGTGGATGAGGTGAGTTTAATACCACCATAGGTAGATTTATTGTCAATAAAGTTGAATCATCACGTTGTTCAGAAAGACAAGATGACAATACGTAAGGGTTTGAATACCAACAAAGAGGAAGAGGATTTCAGAGAGGATGGGGTTATGGAGCTGCTAGAGGATGGTTTTTGAATTATCCTAGATCTTATGTCTATTATAGATGTGAAGAAGAAGAGATAAGATCATTTGAGTGTCTAAACTATCAGAATCAAGAAAAGAGGTAAAATATCACAAAAGATTAAATCTAGCTTACGCTGAAATAGAGGAGCAAAATATTGATGTTATACCAGTAGATGTTAAAGAAAATCTAATGATGAGAAGAACCATGATCACTCCAACAAAAGAATAAGTACTAAATAAATAAGGTGATGATGCATGGCTGTGATCAAATATTTTTTGAACAAGATGTACTTTAGGTGGAAAGGTATGCAAAGTAATTATAGATAGTTGTAGTTCTGAAAATATGGTTTCTAAAGAAATGATTGTGAAACTAAATTTTTAATGTGAAAAGCATCCTAACCCTTATTTTATTTCATGGTTTAAGAAAGGGAATGAGGTTACAATAGATAAAAGATGCTTAATAATTTTTTTTATTGGAGAAAATTATAATGATGAAATATGGTGTTATGTTATTTTGATGGATGCATGCCATGTGTTACTGGAGAGACAATGGCAATTTGATAGAAAAGTAGTTAATGATGGAACAAAGAATACATACAATTTTTGGAAAGGTGGAACAAAGGTAGTTTTATTACGTCTTAAAGAGGAAGAGGAGGTAAAAAGCATGATTTGTACTAAAGATTCTATCCAAGATATGAAGGTGGCAGGTTACTATTATGCACTCATAGCAAAGATTAAAGAAACAAAAATAGTTCTAATACCAATAGAAGTATCAAGAGTTTTGAAATAATATGCAAATTTTATGCTTGATGAGTTACAAGATGGTTTACCATCGAAGAGAGCTATTCAACATCACATTTATTTTGTTCTAGGATCAATGCTACCCAATTAAGCAACTTATAAGATGAGTCCAATAGAACATGTAGAATTAAGTAAATAGGTTATTGAATTGCTAAATAAGAAATTGTTAAGGGAGAATATGAGTCCATGTGCAACACCAACATTTATAACTTCTAAGAAAGACAGATGATGGAGGATGTGTGTTGATAGTAGAGCAATTAATAAAATTAATATAAAGTATAGGTTTTTTATACCTCATTTAGGTGATATGATGGATTTGCTTAAATGAGAAAAATATTTTACCAAGATTGATCTAAGGAGTGGTTATTATCATATTCAAATTCATGAAGGAGGTGAGTGGAAAACTACATTAAAGACTAGGGATGGCTTATATGAGTGGATGGTGATGCCATTCGGATTATCTAATGCATCTAGCATATTTATGAGGGTGATGAATATAATGCTATGAAAATATATTGATAAGTTTATGGTTGTTGATTTTGATGATATTTTGGTATTTAGAAAGACTAATAAAGAACACTTAAAACATTTGATAATGGTAATGGATTTGTTAAGAAAAGAGATTCTTTATACAAATATGAAGAAGTGTAGGTTTATGAAGAATAGTTTGGTATTTTTGGGATTTGTTGTTTTAGTAGATAGTGTGAAAATAGACAAATAAAAGATAACAATGATTTTTTATTGGCCTATTCCAAAAAACATTACAGAGGTAAGAAGTTTCCATGGTTTAGCAACTTTCTACAACAATTTATTAAAAAATTTAGTAGTTTTGCTACACCAATAATAGATTGCATGAGAGGGAAGGAATTTGTATGGACTAGAGCAGCCATAAAAAGTTTAAAAATTTTAAACAAGATTATAGAAAGGCTAATTTTAGCACTACCATATTTTAACAATGTGTTTGAGGTTGACTCTGATGCTTCATTTGTGGGAATTGATGTTGTGCTAAGTCAGGAACGAAATCCAATAGCATATTTTAGTGAGAAATTGAATAAGGTAAGAAAAAAGTATTCTACTTATGATTTTGAACTTTATGAAATTTTACAAGCATTAAGACATTGGAGGCATTATCTATTGCCTAAGGAGTTTATACTATTTACAGATCGTGAGATTTTGATGTATGTGAATACAAAAACGAAGTTGAATAGTAGGCATGCAAAGTGGGTTTCTTTCTTATAAGGTTATACTTTTGTGTTTAAACATAAATTAGAAAAAAAAATCAAGTAGCTGATGCATTGAGTAGGAAGGTAGCATTGCTACTACTATGGTGAGTGAAGTAGTTGGATTTGATGCTATTAAAGAATTATATGATACTGATCCATATTTTTGTAAGACAATTGAATAGAGCAGGAATCCATTAACAAGTGGGATAGATATTATTCATGATGAGTATCTCATATAAGAAGGTTATCACTTAAAAGGGAAATAATTATACATTTTGATTGTGTCTTTATGAGACAATACAATAAGTGAATTACATAGTGGTGGTTTGGCTAGACATTTTGATAAGATGAAGATAATATCTTTGCTGGAAGAAAATTATATTTGGCCAAAGATGAAGAGAGATGTGACAATATATGTTTCATGGTGTATAATATGTCAGGTGGCTAAAAGACACACAAAAAAATAGACTTTACAAGTCATTATTGGTTTCAAAAGGACCATGGATAGATTTGAGAATGAATTTACTGTTGGGATTACCAAACACACAGAGAAGTAACAATTTAATTTTTGTTGTTGTAGATAGATTTATAAAATCATTCATTTCATTTTATTTAATAAAAACAATGATGCCACTAGAGTTACAAAATTATTTTTTATTTATATTGTGAGATTGCATGGTATTCCAAAAACTATTACATCAAATAAGGACAAAAAATTTCTAAGTCATTTTTGGAGGACTTTGTGGAAGAATATGGGTACTAATATATAATTTAATGGTGCATATCACCCACAAATAAATGGACAAAAAAAAGTTATTAATATGAGCTTAGAAAATTTATTGAGATGCATATCGAGAGAGAAGCTAAAGCAATGGGACTTGGATTTACCAAAAGCTAAGTTTGCATATAAAAGTTTAGTGAATAGATTAACAAGAAAGTATAATTTTCAAATAATTTATGGGAGAAATCCTATGGGTATTTTTGATTTGGTATAATTTCCAATTGTAGATCAAATTAGTGATGATGTAGAAGCATTTGTAGAGCATATACATTAGTTGCAAGGAGTAAGAAGAAATTTTCAAGAAATTAATGAGAAATATAAAGCAACAGTAGATGTCAGAAGAAGATCTAACGTATTTGAAGAAGGAGAGTTGGTAATAGATTACTTGAGGAATGAAAGATTTCCGTAAGGCACATACAACAAGTTGAAATATAAAAAAATGTACCATGCAAAATTGTTAAGAGAATCAATGATAATGCATATGAGATGAGTTTACCATAGAATTTTTATATATCTCTAGTATTTAATATTTTAGATTTGTATGAATTTTATGGAGAAGATGGTGAAGATGATGAAGATGATGAAGATGAAGAAGTAAATTGAGAATAATAGGTTCCAAAGAAGAAAAAAGAAAAAATAGTACAAGTTTTGGATATGAAAATCAAGAACACAATGCAAGGGAATTATAATAGGTATTTGGTGCAGTGGGAAGGATTGCAACAAGAACACAACACTTAGATTAGAGAATGGGTGCTAAAAAAGATTGACAAGTTAAAGTTGTAGTAGTATAATTATGCCAAATCGTAGGAGCTGAGTTGTTTTCAACTAGAAGAGAATGATGCAAAAAAATAGGGCAGCCTTCTAAAGGCCATAACTTTTGACCCATATATCCGTTTGAGCTCTTCCACATGCCACAACAACCGTATTGAAAAGTAAATTACTATCCTTAGAAAATATTGCCTTGCTAAGAGTATTTTTATCATTTTTTGTAGGCTATACGTAAAATTTGAGGGTTTGAAATTGTGATTTAATGATTTTTTCAATTTTTTTAAGAAATTATATATTTTGAGAAATGGACATCGACTTCAGTTGAATTTTGTCCCATAGTCTAATTATAGTGTTTGCGATATTTTGGGAAAATTTTGGACTATTTTGAGAGTTTTTATAAATAGGCAATTTTTTTTAGTTTTTCTTGAATTTTGCATGTAAAATATAAATTATAATTTGAGGCTTATTTAAGCATGCTGTGGGTTTGTAATTATGGGAAGAAATCAATACAAATCAATTTTGAGTATTATTTTAAGATCTTGGCCTATTGGTCATTTTCTTATTCTTGTAAGTTTTTGGTTTCATTACCTGATTATATAAATCATTAGGCACCTCCAAATCTTATCAGATTTGATCATGTGATGACTTTCATGATATTATAAAATGGATTTTCTATTTGATAATAACATGTTGGTCAATCCATCGACCTTTTTGGAAGCCTCAAACCACCTGACAGAAGCCTTGTAAACCCATGTCATTTGATGTTAACAAGAAAAAAAACCCATTTTTAGGGTCTATAGACAAGGGATTCAAGTCTACCCAAGGTCTTGGTAGTCACTTACCATGTCTTATGATCTACTCTCTAGACAATCAAATCAAGGGATTTTTATCAAACTTTACCATTCGTAAAGTCTCATGGGTGAGATTTATGTTTTGGGTCAATGGTGTGAAGACTTGATAGATTTATCTCCTTTAAAATCACATGAAGATCCTACTAGATTGTATTGCCATTAAAGGCATCTTAACATGACCACCTACAGAGACTCCACTAGGGCTTTTAGGCTTGTGAATACACCAACAAACCCACCTTTATAGATTTGTTCTACCTCACTATGGCATTCCTCCTACTTAAAATTGGTAAGGACTCATTTCTCTTTGCTACGTCATAAAGTTAAAACCTAAAATTCCATGCTCTAATAGTTTTTTTAAATTATTAAATGAGCCCTAAATGAATTAAAGCATGTTTTAAATTTAATTGAAATAGTTTTATTAGGTCTTTTATTTAGTCCATTTTATATTTGCCTCTTAAAGTGAAGTTAATTGTGACTTTAAAGCTTGTAGAGGTGTATAGGGGCACTTTTTTTTTGTTGACTTAAAGAGGTCCGTCATTCTATGTTGATTCTAATGTAGTTGAAAGGCTATCTTTGCCTAAATTTTGTCAATTTTTAAAACCTTAAATGGAAATTTAACTAAATAGGCCATTAATGATGAAAAATATATTTTGATATAACTTTTGATTGTTAAATCAAAATTGAGTACCAATCTTTTCAAAAGAGTTTTTTTTTGTCCTCTTTTCATTAGTATATTTTATTTTTAAAAATACCATGAAGGTATAAACTATTATATTTAAGGTGGGTTACCTATGCTATGCTCCTTAATACCTTTTGTATTGATTTCTTTCATCTATATAAACTCATTTTTGGTCTAGTCCTATGTTCATCTCTAGAGCATGTACCATTATTTTTTCTTACTCTGACACTAATTGCTCACTTAGATGAATTCACAGTTGTGCCCAATGTCCAATTCATGAGCATGATTTAGGGGATCATTGTAGAGTATTTTGTGCAGTTGTGCACTTCTCTGGTGTTTCCTCTTGGTTATGACAACTCCATTTGAGAGTTTCTAGATGAGGAGAGTTATTTCATTTCTAGTGATCCTTATCAGAAAGGCCAATTATGCTTCATGTCATGATTACATAGAATACTTACTCACACATAAGAATCACACTCTATTTCTATATGGATAGATTATTATACCCACTAATACTATTTGGTTCCATAAGTGGGGTAGCACTTGTCACAAGGTCTTTGCCACTTTATTATTAAATGCCTCCATCGACATTTATTACCATGTAGATAATATAGAGTGACACTTCACTATTTAGAGCACTTTTTATAGTCTTTTAAAAGATCCAACTATGACCTACATCAAACCTCCTCTTAAATTTCATATTCTCTCTTTTGATACTATTGTACTCTCTTTCATTTATTTTATTTATTATGATCATACATCCATGGTGGATAGTGCTCTTCCTTCTATCGATCTCCCACTATAAGACATGACTCTACCAAACCTTAGTTATCTTATTGTAGGTTCTATATCCATTCTTGTTAAGATTGTTTCTCTTATAGAGCCTTAAAAGACATACATTTCATTGGACTTTACTTATTTTAGTGATAGTATACACATTGAGAGTATCAATGACTTATATGTCCCTATGGACATTTGTATTGTAGAGCTGAGTGCTTCATTTACAGATGGGTTTTCAATTTTGATGGTTTTTTATATTTTCTCTTTTCTTTCCACATATATTCTTTTAGTGAAAGTTCCATGTCTATCTTCATCTCTAATTTTTATTTCCTCTTCATTGTATGTTGCTTCATTTCCATCTTCCATAGTTAGTCTTCTGATACCTGGTCAGACTTTGTCACATTTGAACATTAGTAGGGAGACATTTGAACATTTTTCATAGATATACACGTAAATTCCTATTTACATTTTACTTGAAAGAGAATTGAGTAGTTTGATATCTCATGATTTCTTTATTCCAAAAGGAAGAGACTACATTTATTATAGAGGGACCTACTACAACATTTGCTAAGACTGAATTTTACAGTATAACTAAGCTAGACTTAAGAGGGGGGTTGTTGGAGTGGTCTTTATAGTCATACCTTATTTTCTTTCTCTCTTTTTTGGGCAAAGAGTGGGGAGAAGGGCAAGGAAGACCAAGGGTAGGAGAGTTTCTGTCCATTGGGTTTTCTCCTTTTACTCAACTTTTTTAGAATTATATTATATGTGGGTACCTGATCAGACCTTGTTGTTGAGACCCATCTTTTATTTTTCACCCACCTAACCTATGCTTAAGGGGGATGTTTGTGTATTATATTAGTTATTCCATTTATTTATTTAATGGATAATCCCTACCCATGTAGCTTCTTCTTACTTAAGTGTGATAAGAGGTTAAGTGAGTGAGAGGGTGTGTTTCACATAGAGTTCATCTTAGTACCACTATGAGTTCCCATATGAGTTCCAAAATTATTTACATTCAATCCCACAATAAGTTATCCTATGAGTTAATTCCCCTAGTCCTTGTTTATATTCCTCTTCACTAGGATATTGTAATAGAGTAAATAATTGGTAAGCAAGGTAGTTTAATACACAAAGATCTTATTGCACATCTTCTTGCATATTTGTGAATGCAAGTAGGGTCATTGTTGTTACAAATTTTTGTGTGCTCACTCTACCAGGAGATCATTTATTAACCTATTTTGACATGGTATCAAAGCAATAAGAATTTTGTTATACTGGGCTAAATTAGTACAAATTAAAGTTAACACAAGTGAATTAAAATTTTCATCAACCCAAATATGTTTATTGAAAATGTATTACTAAGAAATATACGAGCATGTTACTATAATGCATGTATCCCAAAATAAATTTTATTTTTTAATAGTAATTAAATGAAAGATGTATGAAATGGATAGGATTCATGTTAAATAGAGTTTAAAATCACTTATATATGTGAAAAGTCATTAAATTTATTATTATGTTTTAATTTTAAAAGAGTCAACTTTGATTAATTATACATTTTCAAATTACTTTAATTAGTATAATTATCAACATTGGACATAACAAACCTAAGATGTTAAAATACTAGAGTTAGTTATGGAATGTTTTTGACTTTCATAAATGTTTTTTTTTTTTAAAAGTTATTTCATACAAATTATCACACGTCATTTTGAAATGTGCATTTTAGTGTAAGAGAAGTGTTACTACTACAAATCCATAGAGAAACCCAAGCAATACCTAAAGAGGTTGACATGGGACATAGATATATTCAAGGAATGTTACCATTTTAGAGTTTATATCAAAATAATATTTTTTCTTACTTTTTTTTTTAATGGTAGAGTCTTAATTAAATATATCATTTATATTCTTAAACATGTATGAGAATTAATTTTTATGTGTAATTATAGAGATTGTATGTCATATTCGAGGGTCCTGATAGGAAGATAATGAAGATGATTTCAATTTTGTGAATTAGATAAACCAAATGTTAGGACAATTCTAATTGAATTACATCAAATAAATTTTAGGACATTTTTTTTTAAGGCAAATTATGTTCATTGTATTTCTTACATCATCATGATTTGAAAGAAGAGAAATTACTCACTTGTTCATCCAAAATATTATTGCATATATGATTGTTACAATATATTTTATTATTAGAGATAATACTTTCTGATATAATTATCTAAATTTTATTTATAAAATTTGAAAATATAATTTTTGAACATATATTTGATTTTATATGTATGTATGTATATATACATATATACATACATAAAATATATGTATTTATATATATGTATGCATAGTTGTGTATATATGTATGAAAAAAAGACAAAATATTGTGACTATTTGATTATTGATAGAGTAAAAATATATACATTAAAAATCTATTTAGAACAATTACTAACCAATAGTAACTAAAATTATTTATTTATTTGAATAATGACTATGAATTATATTATGGTAAAATAATGTGATATTAATATTATGCTAACATTATTCACTTTATTACGAAAAGGTAAAATTACAAAATATTTAATTGAAAATTTTCAGCCCATTGATTCATTTGAATTTGACATCCCTATCTTAAATTTTAAAAAAAAACAAAAAAATAAAAAAAATCAAAGTTCAAAATGAGATGAAAGGAAGAAATCCATCAATCTAGGAATTGATTATCTTGACCTTTCGATCTTGTAAAAAATAGACAATGGTTTCTTGTCTCTTGTGGGGTACTATTGACAAAGTGAGTGTTGATGGGTTTAAGCTAAAGACATAAGGCTTTTTTTTGTTTAATGTTGGTTGAATGTTTATTGATTGGGATTAATTCTAGGATCAACAATGAATTGGTAGATGGTTCGATGGTTTATCCTAAATTTATCACTAGCAGAGTTGTCACTAATGATATTTAATGCATTAATTTATATACTTTATCCAAGGCTTAGGGCCTTCCAAAACTCTTTATTTTACCCTTATCGCAAAAAAATATTATTTAATATATATTATTTTATCTAAATATAAAATTATTAATAATAGATTGATTAAACACACACACACACACACACACACACACACACACACACACACACACACACACACACACACACACACACACACACACACACACACACACACACACACACACACACACACACACACACACACACACACATTCAAAGTCTATTAGTGCCTATATTGAGTCGCTTCATTTTATAGAATATGGATGCACAAATTTGATGTGCATAAAAATCTCTGATAGCTTCAAAATTATATTGACTTTGTACCAACTTACATTGATTTTGTAGTAAATTTTATATAATAAAAATAAAAAATGCATTATTTAAAAGACTCTAAAACCTTTTAAAACAAATCAAAAATATATAATTGATGCACAAAAAATATGCTAACTTCAAGAGGTCATAAATTTTTATCCATAGGTCCGTTTTAGATCTTCCACATGCCAAAATCACTATCTCAAAAAGCTAATTACTTCAAGAGTGTTGAAATAATATGCATATGTTATACCTAATGAATTATCAGATGGTTTACTATCGAAAAAAGATGTTCAGTATCATATTGATTTGATTATAAGATTATCTCTATCCAATCAAATAGCTTATAGGATGAGTTTAATAAAACATACAAATTTAAATAAATAGGTTATTGAATTGTTAAAAAGTAAACTGATAAATGAGAGTATGAGTCCATGTGAAAGACTAACATTGCTAACTCAGAAGAAAGATGAAGGATAGAGAATGTATGTGGATAGTAAATTGATTAATAAAATTTAAATCCAATATAGATTTTTCATACCTTACATAGATGATATGATGGATGTGCTTAGAGGAGAAAACTATTTTACCAAGACTGATCTAAAGACTAGTTATTATCAAATTCAAATTCATAAAGGAGATGAGTATAAAATGTCATTCAAGACTAGGGATGGATTATATTAGTGGTTGGTGATTCCCTTTAGATTATATAATGTGCCTAACACATTTGTAAGGATGATTTATAGTGTGCTATGAGAATATATTTGTAAGTTTGTAGTTGTCTATTTTGATGATACTTTGATATTTAGTAAGAGTAAATAAAAACACTTATAAAATTTGAGAATGGTACGAGATTTGTTAAGAAATGAGAATTTATATGCAAATTTGAAGAAGTAAAGATTTGTGTAGAATAGTTTAGTATTTTTGGTATTTGTAATTTCAACAGATGATGTGAGAATGGATGAAGAAAAGATAAAGATAATTGTTGAGTAGATTATTCCAAAAAACATTATAAACGTAAGAAGTTTCCATGGTTTATCAATTATTTACAAAAAAATTATTAAAATTTTTATTAGTATTATGGCACCAATAATAGATTGCATGAGGCGGAAGGAATTTACATGGACTAGAGTAGTCATAGCAACCTTTGAATTTTTTAAAAAGAATATTATAGAAATACCAATTTTAGCATTACAAAATTTTAACAAAGTGTTTGAGCTTAATTGTGATGCTTCATTTGTGAGTATTGGTGTTGTGTTTAGTCAATAAGGAAAACAAATACTATATTGTAGTGAGAAAATGAATAAGGTAAGAATAAAGTATTGTACCTATGATGTTAAACTTTATTTAATTGTACAAGTATTAAGACATTGAAGGAATTACTTGGTGCTTAAGGAGTTTATCCTATTTATAGATCATTAGATTTTGAAGTATGTGAATACCCAAAATATGTTGAATAGTAGGCATGCAAAGTGGGTATCTTTCTTGCAAGGGTATATTTTTCTGTCAAAACATAAATTAGAAAAATAGAATCAGGTAGCTAATGCATTAAGAGATTAACATTATTAACTAATATGGTGAGTGAAGTAGTTGAATTTGAAGCTATCAATGAATTATATGATACTAATCTATATTTTTGAAAGGTAGTTGAGTAGTGTAGGAATCCATTAATAGGTGGGACAGATACTATTCATGATGAGTATCTTATATAAAATGGTTATCTCTTCAAGGAGAAACAATTATGCATTCCAGTTATCTCTTTACGAGATAATATAATAAGTGAATTATATAGTGGAGGTTTGGTTAAACATTTTGGTAAGACAAAAATAATAGATTTGGTGGGGAAAAGTATTTTTGACCAAAGATGAAGAGAGATGTGACAAGATATATTTCAAAGTGAAAGATATGTTAGGTGGCTAAAGGACATGTAAAAAATATTGAACTATGCATGCTATTACTGCTTCTAAGAGGATATTCGATAAATTTTAATATGGATTTTGTGTTCAGATTACCAAACACACAGAGAAGTCATGATTCAATTTTTATTGTTATAGAAAGATTTTATAAAATGGTTCATTTCATTGCATGTAAGAAAACTAATGATGCCAGTAGAGTTGCATAGTTATTTTTTAAGATGTTGCAAGATTACATGGTATTCCAAAAACTATTACTTCAGATAGGGTTACAAAATTTCTAAGTTATTTCAGGTGGAATTTATGGAAGAAGATAGGATCTAAAATATAATTCAGTAGTTCATATCACCCACAAATAGATAGATAGATAGAAGTTGTGAATAAGAGGATATAAAATTTATTAAGATGCATAGTCGGAGAGAAGCTCATGCAATGGGACTTGGCTTTGCCACAAGCTGAGTTTGATTATAAAAGTTTAGTGAATAGATCAATAGGAAAATAGCCATTTTAATTTTTTTATGAGAGAATTCTATTGATATTTTAGATTTATACAATTACCAAATATAGATTGAATTAGTGATGATGCAGAACCATTTCTAGAGTATATACAATAGTTGTAAGGAGTAAGAAGAAAGTTACAGGAAAGTAATGAGAAATATAAAGTAGTATCAGATGTCAGAAGAAGACCCAAGTTATTTGAAGAATGAGAGTTGGTAATAGTTTACTTGAGAAAACAAAGATTTTCAAAAGGCATGTACAACAAATTGAAGGACAAGAAAATTGGTCCATGCATAGTTGCAAAGAAAACTATTGACAATGCTTATGAGGTGAGTTTACCACAAAATTTTTATATATCTCTAGTATTTAATGTTTTAGATTTATGTGAATTCCACGGAGAAAATGGTGTAGGTGATGAAAATTTCAATTGGTAGCAACAGGTTCCAAGGAAGAAGGAAAAGATAGTGCATGGTTTAGATATGAAGATATTAAGCATAAAGTAGGAGAATTATAACATGTATTTGGTCTGGTGGGAAAGATTGCAGCAAGAAGAAAACACTTGGATTATAGAATAAGATTTAATGAATATAGACAAAAGAAAATGGAAGCAGTATAATCAGGGCATCTCACAAGATTTGAGTTGCTTTCAACTAGAGGAGAATGATGTAGAAAAAATAGGCCGACTTCCTAAGACCATAACTTTTGACCCATATATTTGTTTGATCTCTTTCACATGCCAAAATAACCATCTCAAAAATTTCATTCCCAATCTAAAAGCACCTTTTTCTTAGAGGTGTTTTTGATATTTTTCAAAGGCCAAACGTAACCATTTAAGGGTTCGAAATTGCAGTTTATTTTTTTTGGGGGATTTTTCTATTCTTAGAAATTGTATATTTTTAGGACTAGATGTGAACTTTAGTTGAAATTCATCTAATAGGCTAGTTTTAGTGTTTAGAGTATTTTGAAAATTTTTAGAGCTGCATGCACTTGTATGCTAAACTTACTAAAAATAACATCTGCTAAACATAAAAAAAATTCTTTAGATTTTATTTCTAAGTTGAGGTTTATTTCAATATGATTGGAATGTAATTAATTCAAGACAATCAACATAAATCAATTATGAGTATTATTTTATATTTTAACCTATTGATAATTTTATTGTCTTAATAGTTTTCGATTTTATTAATAATATTGAAACTCACTAAAAACACCTCAATAAACATAAGTTAAAACATGAAAACATCCCCCATCGAACCCCATGCTGCACCCCCCACACACCAAAAAAAACCATTCACACACAAACAAACAAACAAACAAACAAACAAACAAACAAACAAACAAACAAACAAACAAAAAAAACAAACAAACTGTTGATTCAAAGACTAAGACTACACAGTGAAACTGCCGCTGACAATCAAACCAAAGAAAAATCAGAAAAATCATCTGCGTTCTTACACAATCCTTCCACCTTCCTTCCTAAAGACATCACCACACGAACAACTACATGCCACCCAAACATAGCAAATATTATGCAATACGCCTCGCCCCATTTATCCATTTTAGGAAGATATTGTTTGAAATGGGCGCTTTATTGATATTTCCATTTTTCTTACTTATAACATAGTCCATTCCTCCTTGTCCCCGAGAGATTTGTTAGGATAGAAAGTAATAGAAACTAAGATTGAGTTACAATCGTGATGATTTTTTCTTGAAATTGTTGTGTTTAGTTCTTCCTTAGAAAACTCCTATTCTTGATGTGGATGTTTCGCATTATCTGACTCAACAATATCTACAACAGGGACGTCACTTGAATCAAGGGATTCAAGCTAATCTGAAGCTGAATCTGAGTCATCACATGCACAATCATCACCATTCACAGTGAGGTGACTTGGAATAAAATCCTTCCATTAAGAAAGGCCCTCGTAATCAATAGGATGAGTCCCAAATGATCCTCAACTTTTAGTTTGCATCTTGCAGGTAGATTTTGGATTTATCAATGTTAAAAAGAATTTGGGCAGAAGTAATATAGGATAATAGAGATGTAACAGATTATGTAAGATAAAATTTTCCCAGGGTATTACCTATCATATTGTAACAATATTAATAAAAAAAATAAAAGAGGAGGTGAGGGAAAGAACCCCAATGTATCTAATGTTGAAAGGTGTTCAGTGAGTGTGTTTGAAGGTTAAAAACAATGATTTTATAGAAAAAAGGTTATTGTTCCAAGCGCACAAATGATTTTGAATCACTTCCTTGTTCTAAAGAAATGAAATGAAACAATAAACAAAAAAATAAATTATCACAAAGGTAGATTTCCAGCCTACCTTGCAAGAGAGGTTGCTAGTGTTCTGAGATCTAACAGTGGAATTCTGAAAGTTTTCGACAGAGGTTATAACAAATTTAAAGATGGTGCCACTGGACGAGAAATATTTTTTATTGCTGAGCACTATATGAGTGTCATCCTCTCCAAAGGACACATAGGGAGTAGAAGCAGCAGTAATGAGAGGATTTAGATATAATTTTCATAGATGCTTAGTGCAGCACGTTACCTTAGCAAAATATTTTTCATTCTACTACGACTGCTCGACACTGCTTGGAGATGGGGCATTCCCCTGTGTCGCCCCCATCCCCCCTTTTTTTGATACCTACCTTATTATTTCTAGGAGTGTTCTCTGAGATACACCCATCCTTTTCCTTCTTCGCTTAACCTAGGTCTCCTTCCAATGATATCCGATCAAATTCCAACACTAGACGATCCAACATCGAAAGAGGCAGGCTGGTTCCACTGGCTGTCGCTGGAAAGCCACAAGTTTCTAGAGTGGGAATACTACTCCTGAAAATTCTAAAATCTGGAAGCTATCTATGGATACCCATTGACTTTGCACTACTGAAGTTTACTTGATATCATAGAATTTTTGGGACAAATAACACCTTAAAATATTCATTTATAACATGACTCTAATCCAAATGGTGACGATAACTGTACTAAATATACTAGTGACATATCAATTATTATTGGCCTAAATAACAGACCTTTGGAGGATGTATAGGACCTCTTTGATGTTATAATCTTTGTCAATTTGGATATGATCGTGAAAGAAAAATAACAAGAGAGATGGACTTTTTTCCGTTATACATATATCCATTTGGCTCTCACAATTTAGATTTCCCTTTTTATAGTGTAGACGTGGATTACATGCAAGGCCACACTATTGTGTGGATTTAGTCAGCACATTATAAAGGATGGTAATATGTTTCAAAAACTTGGAATATTGATACTAATAAGATACATTTCTTAGATCATACTAAAATTGATGTTGTTCTAACTGGTGATGTTGAAATCAATTATTTATGATATAACTATATTCCAGTTGTTTTAATCTAAATGATGCCATATATCATTTTGTGACACTTATATTTTATTCCCTAAACTGTTGGTGGATATGATAACGGGACACTTAGTTACCGTCTTTCAATATATTCAATATGGAGTTATGATATTTCTTCATGGGACATGATGTTCTTTCAAGTGATATTATTTCCTTCGATGTTTGAATGAAGAGATATTTGCGTGTTAAATACATTATAAATAGATTTTAGTATTGACACGAGATTATTTATAATTTTAATGTTTCAATCTTCGATGAAGTTAAGGAATATATATTGGTATATATTGAGATATACATTTATTTTAATAGTAACGAATATAATTTTTATTTTAACGTTTATAGATAAATATATATTTATGTAAAAATATAGTAATCTGTAGGTTAATTATAATTTTAAATTAAAAATAAAAAGTATTTATTCTATGGTTATTTTTAAATTATGATTTTTTCAATTTGAAAAAATTTCGTAAAATATAGAGATATAATAGAAACACTAAATTATTTTTCTATATAAAATCTAGAAGTTACAGGGGAAACATATATTTTATATCTTTTGACTCTTTCTCAAACTTATTATAGTTTATTCAATTGAAGAGACCTATCAGCAATTTTGTAGAAGTTTTTAAAAATATAATCAAGTTATTATATGGAAAATGTCAGCATCTTTGTTTATATTTTGGAAATGATTATATAGCATATTTATAATACTGAGTAAGTATATATTTAAATCAGTGAGCTTCTTTGGTTAATCAGTTATGAATAAGGGAAATCTACGTCGTCAAAATTACATAAGGCATGATCCCAAGTTTAACTATTTGACCCTCTATATTAGATATCTAGAAGAATTTGTACCTTGATAGATGGATATAAGCAACCATCACCCTTAATAATGTGATTATAACTTATAATATTTTGGAACGTCCCAATTAAATGTCCTTGTGGTTGAATAAGTTTTCAATATTTATATTCATTGTTCTACTGTTGAAAAACAAATAAATAATATTTCGCTAAAAACTTATAAAAAATAAACATCCAAGATTTTATTTTCATGTTTTCATAATATAGAATTTACCTAATTTATGTTTTATTTTTGGATTTGAGAATTGCGAGAAAATATAAAATTGTAAACCACATCACTTAGCTGTCTACTGTTTTCGAAATGACGTGATTGGGCTGTACTATACCGCGTTAAACCGCATTTAAATACCATGCAATCTACATGTTAATCCATAGACTATGATTATCATCCACCATGGTTTATCTATCCTTTCATCTTCGAACATTGTTACGGTTGTTAGAGACTGGGAGACTTACAGTACTGAAAGGATGCTCCTATTATCTTTTCGTGTGAAGGATACGTGGTTTAATAAATATTTACTAAAATTTAATTTTAATTTATTAAAGATAGATTGGAGTTTGAATCATAAAGGGATTGTCTAGATAATACATTATTTTATTTTTTATCTTTTATTTTTCTCCTCTCTCTATGTTTAAAACAATATACATACACTCGTGAATTTTCAGCAAGCTACGATGGGAAATAAAAATAAACATTAACCACGCAAACAAAATAAATCATTGGAAAAAGACTGTTTCTAAAATGCTTTAGGTCCTCTTATAGCTATTATAATTATTTTGTTAAAATATTGAATTTGCTAAAAAAAAAAATATCATCAATTAAATGTGTTAACCGTAACTTTGAGCAACTGGTTTATGAGATGAAATTTATGGAAAAATATGTTAGCCAGAGGTTTCATGAATACGATAATGTTGGTGTACATACCTTTTATTCCCATACTCATAGAGTTTCCCTCTGTTGGAAAAGACGATGACGGCCACTTCGGCCTCGCACAACACTGACAGTTCATGGGCCTTCTTCAGCAGGCCACTTCTGCGTTTGGAGAATGTCACCTGCCGATTTGTGATGTTATCGATCCTCTTTATTTCTATCTTCCCTCGCCCCATCAAACTGTGAAAAATAGAAGCCCCAGAAAACAATCAAACAGAGATCTCAGAAAACACTTAAACGCAGGAAAACCGCGAATGAAGGCTGACCTGGTGTCCTGGTTTCCAATTACAGGCAGTTTATGAGTTGTTGAGGGTTTTCATGCCACTATAATAGGAAGGAGATAGGTGTTTGGGTTTAAAAATTATTATTCGCTTCGTTAAGCATAAAAAACTACGCCGAGGGAGCTCCCCTCACCCTTCCTGCTTTCTTCCTATCACAAGCCAAGTAAGGATATAATCTATCGTTAGATTTGAAGAGAGAGAGAGAATCAAATACAAGGCCCATATTCTTCTGCCCAAATGCAAAATAAACAATAGTATCCCCAATTTTAATTCCAATTACGATAATGACTGCCCCCACAGTCTGATGTCCCACGTGAATGACGGCCCCACTCTTGACAATGTTAGGATTGATGTATATGGACTTCCTTGCTGTCTTCCACTATCTGTTCTATTTAAGTATATAAAATATATCATCAGCTTTACTTTAAAAGGATACATTTTCAGTCCAGGGTGGGATGCATCTGCAAATAAGTCCGAAAGAGGTACAACTATAAAATTAGAGTGAGAAACTATTAGTGGAAGGACATTTTTCAGCAATCCATTCGGTATACACAAAATACAATATGAAAATATTCTTATCAAATTTTTCTTTCTTGTTCTCGGCATGCGCCAAAGTCAATAACCCTATATAAAAATGGAAACATGTTTCTACTAAAAATAGATGTCTCACCTTCCGAGGGTTAATAATAGGCTTATCGTTTTCCTTCGAACATTGAGAAAACTATTCGAAAGGAGAGAAACGCAAATATAATAATATAATTGTTAAAAAAAATTACATTAAATGGTCCACTTTTCATGAAATGCGAGAGAGGAGTGTTGTTCATTGCTTGAGAGATATGCAAAGCTATTCAAAGGCTGTTGATTAATGTCTTGTTTCGTATGCAATTTTTAACCAAAAATAATGAAATACTATTATTCATTTGTATTTATAATTTTTTTCTTTGGTTTGTGGGGAGGGGATCATATAATGATGGTTTATTTTTGATGTTTGATTATTAGTATTGAAGTTGTTGGTATAGTAGTGATAGTTTTGAGTATAAATAAATTTTTATATTAGAAATTGGTGTGGAAATTAGTTTCAGATATAAACAGAGGTTCGGGTCTCTTCGTAGAAGTCAAAAGAAGTATATTAAAGTAACAAGAGAACCACCCAAAACGTGAATAAGACCAAACTATCTAAAGAGAGAAGAAAACTAATAGGGATCCCTACAAGCCCTATCCTAACAAGGACGCAAGAACTAACGAGTAATAACTAAAAGCCAACCAACACCCTGAAGGTGTCACTCAGATCCTCACTACCAAACATCACAAAAACATCGACAAGAATTGTACAAGAACCATAAAACACTGCCAACCAGACCGACAATCAAAAAAATGATACCAATTCAAAATAAAAAAGCCAACGGTCTAGGAAAGGCACTCCCTACTAACACAACAACCAACATCATCATATCCCAAACAAAGGAAACTGAGTTCAAATCCCATCGAAAGTCCCCACTGCTAGTCAAGGATCGATGTTTGCGTCTAAAATTGTATCCATCTTCCTAGATTTCTGGGAGAGAGGTCTTTCCCTTTTGTTCTTGCTTCCACCTAGATCATCTTTGACCTTTCCCATCTTCTTCTATCAAACTTGAATAATGTTGTCTTTTATGGGTTAAAATGCTCCATTTTGATCGACCAAGGGGTTGTAGGTTCATTCGTCAAAGCCGCAAGTCCAAATGTTTTCTAATGTGCTAGCTTAACATTGAGAAAAGATTTGAGTTGTTCGAAAGGATCCATTTCTTAAATTGACAACTTAATGGCATTACCATCATTAACACAAATTTATCAAGTCTCAATTGTACCTAGGGGAGAACAATCTCTGTCATCATAATGAAACCGAAAACTTTCAAGACAATAAAATTACCAATACGACAAGATTTGAAACAACACTCAGAATTGATTTGTATTTATTGAATAATTAAAAGTGCAAAACATGCTTGAATAAGGCTCAACTCAGAATTAGAGTTGACATGCCAAATTTTAAAAAAAAACTAAAAAAAAAAAAAAAAAGAAAAAAAACTTCTATTTTTAGCCACTAATATTTTTAGTAAGTTTTGCATGTTAGTGCATGCATCTCTAAAAATCTACTAAAATACTCTAAACACTAAACTTAGCATATGGGATGAATTTCAACTAAATTTAACATCCGGTTCTAAAAATATACAATTTATAAAAATAAAAAAATATCAAAAACATCACTAAATTGTAATTTTGAACCCTCTAATGGTCACGTTTGTCATCCAAACAATATAAAAAACACTTCTATGTGGGAAACATGGCTTAGCGAATAAAATAAATTTTAGATATGATCATTTTAGCATATGGAATAGTGAAAATGGAGATACGAGTCAAAAGTTATGGCCTCCAAATGTTGGCATTTTTTTTGCATCATTCTCATCTAGTTGAAAACAATTCACCTTCTGCAAGTTGCCCTAATTGTACTGCTGCCAATTTTATTTGTCAATCTTATTTAGATCTCATTTTATAATCTAAGTGTTTTATTCTTTCTACAATCCTCTCCACTGGACCAAATACCTATTCTAATTCCCTTGCCTTGTGCTCACTATCTTCATATCCAAAAGCTGCACTATTTTTTCATGCTTCTTCATTAGAACCTGCTTCTCCTAATATAATGATTTATCTTTATCACTTTCACCATTCTCCATGGAATTCATATAAATATGAAACATTATATACTAGAGAGATATCAAAATTTTGTGGTAAACTCACCTCATAAGCATTGTCATTGATTTTCTTCACAATTCTACATGGAACAATTTGTTTGTACTTCAGCTTGTTATATGTGACTTTTATAAATCTTTGTTTCCTCAAAAAAACCATTACGAACTCTTTTTCTTGAAATACCTTGGATCTTCTTCTAAGATTTGTTCATGTTTTTTATTTTTTATTACTAACATACAACTTTATTCTTACTCCTTGCAACTATTTTATATCCTCTACAAATGTTTCTACATCATCACTAATTCGATCTGTAATTGGTAATTGTAAAAAATCTAAAATACTCATAAGGTTTATTCCATAAAAAATTTGAAATAGTGATTTTTATGTTGATTTATTCACTGAACTGTTATATGAAAACTCATCTTGTGGTAAAGGCAAGTCCCATTGCTTGGGCTTCTCTCCTACTATGCGTCTCAACAAAATTTTCAATCTCTTATTCCAAAATTCTATTTTTCCATCTATTTGTGGGTGATATGCACTATTAAATTGTAGTTTAGTGACCATCTTATTCCACAAAGTCCCTAAAAATGAAATAGAAATTTCATGTCCCTATATGAAGTAATAGTTTTTGGAACACCATGTGATCTTACAATATATTTAAAAATACTTTTTCAACTCTAGTGGCATTATTGGTTTTCTTACATGCAATTAAATGTATTATTTTAGAAAATATATCTACAATATCAAAAATTGAATCATTACTTCTTCTTCACATTTTCATATAACTTCTCATTTATTCACAAATCCGGTACCATTCTCAAATGTTGTAAGTGTTCTTCTTTAGTTTTATTGAATATCAAAATATCATCAAACTAAATAACCATAAACTTACCAATATATTATTGTAGTATTTTTTTCATCATCCTCATAAATGTTCTATCTACATTAGATAATCTGAAGGGCATCACCATCCACTCATATAAGCCATCTGTAGTCTTGAATGCCATTTTCCACTCATCTCCTTCACAAATTTGAATCTAATAATAACCACTACTTAGATCAATCATGGTAAAATATTTTACTCCTATAAGAACATCCATCATATGATCTAAATGATGTATAAGAAATCTATATTTGATTATAATTTTATTAATTTCTCTAAAATTCACACACATTCTCCATCATCCATCTTTCTTTGGACTTAGCAATGTTGGTGTTGCACATGGACTCATACTCTCCCTTATAAACTTCTTTCTTAATAATTCATTAGCCTATTTATTTCATTATAGATGTTATATTGAACTCATTATATAAATTACTTGATTGGGTAGAGCTAATCCTAAAATGAAATCAATGTGATGATAAATATCTCTCTTTGGTGGTAAACCATCTAGTAACTCATCAGGCATAACATCTGCATATTTTTTCAAGACTCTTACTTCTTTTATTAGTATTTACACCATTTTTTGTCTTCATTCCTTGCTACTAATACATAAAAATAACCTATTACCTTCATATCTTGGATAAATTCTATAGTAGAGAGCATGTTTTCTATCTTCTCTTCCTCTTTAAGAGGTAACAAAACTACCTTTGTACTATATTTCTAAAATTTTTACCTGTTCTATTTTCCATCATGAATTACTTTTCTATCAAATTACCATGGTCTCCCCAATAACAAATGGCATGCATGGATCAGAATAACATCACACAATATTTCATCATTATAAATTTTTCCTGTATAAAACTTGATTAAGAACCTTTTATCTACTATAACCTCACTTTGTTTCTTAAACCATGAAATATGATAAGGATTAGGATGTTTTTCTCAGTGCAAATTTAGTTTCTTTATCATTTTTTTATAAATCATAGTTTAACAACTACCACCATCTATTATTACATTGCATATCTTTCCACCCAAAGTACATCTTGTTATGAAAATGTTTGATCATAACCATGCATCACCACCTTATTTATTCTACACTTGTTCCTTCTTTGGAGAAATCATTGTTCTTCTCATCATGAGATTTTCTCTAATGTTTTCTAGTGAAAATTTAGTACTTTGCTCTTCTAACCCTTACTCAACCAGATTTACTCTTGGATGATCCTCTTGCCTCCTTTCTTGATCTTGATAGTGTGGACATTCAAATGCTTTGTGCCATTATTATACATACCTATAACAAGAATATGATATGTGTTAATTCAAAAAAACATCCTATAGCACCACTGTAACCTTGTCCTCTGTAAAAGCATCTTCCTCTTTGTTGGTATTTAAACCCTTGCCTAGTCTCATCTTTCCTTTCTACACCACATGATGATTCACCTTTATTGGTATTAAACTCACTTCATCCCCTTATTGGAGGGGATTTGCCTCTTCTTGGACCAAGAGACATTCTTTTTAAATTATATCTATTTTTGTCTCTTTCCTTCAAAGCTAACTAATAATTCTCCTCCATGCAAAGTATTTTATCCATGCTTAATTCATTTTGAATATTAAATTTTAAACCATTTACGAATCTTACATCCATCTGCATTTTTGTTTCATCATGCTTCACTTGTATATAAAGCTTATAAAACTCATATGTATACTCTTATATACTGTGATCTTTTTGCATCAAATTTTGAAATCTTTTGTATAGGGTTTATGCATAATCCACAAGAATAAATTTATCCCTCAGCTTCTTCTCTATCTTTTTCAATGAATTAATCTTCTTTGTACCTTTTCTATATTTATTTTTCTATAGGTAATCCCACAAAATCATTTCATGAAATTTCAATTTTGGTCATACAAACTTTACCTTCTTGTCTTCACTCATAGTCTTCTACTCGAAGAACTTCTCTGTGCTATTAATCCAATCTATTAACTCCTTTGGTTTTAAACTGCCTCCATAATCTAGAACATCAACTTTGATTCTTTCATTTTTTCCTTCTAAATCTATAATAATTCTCTCTTCTATCAATGGTGGTTGATCTTGTTGAATTTCATCATCACAATTTATATCTTCCTTGGCATCATCACCACCTGGTCTTCTTCTCTGATTGGTGATAACCTGTATTAAATTTTTATCTTGACTTTACGTATCCTATATATTTTTTTTCATCTTCACAATACCTCCTCATCCTCTTACCATTTCTTATTCGTCCAAGATTCAAACATGTTCTGATACCAGATAATGAAATCAAAAACTTTCAAGATAATAAAATTGTCAATAGACCAAGATCTGAAACAATAATTAGAATTGATTCATATTGATTGAATTAAATAATTATAAAAATAAACCATGCAAAAATAAGCCTTAAATAGAAATTAGAGTTGACATACAAAATAAAAGGTATAACTAAAATCTTTAAAAAAACTTATATTTTTAATAGCTGCTATTTTTAGTAAGTTTTGCATGCAAGTGTGCACATCACTAAAAATCTCTTGAAATATGTTAAACATTAAAATTGGATTGAGGATTGAATTTAAAATAAAGTTAACATCTAGCTTTAAAAATATATAATGTCTAAAAATAGAAAAATCTTGAAAAAACACTAAATTATAATTTTGGACCCTCTGATGGTCACATTTGACCTCCAAAAATAGAAAAAATATGCCTCTAAGCACAAATGGTGGCTTATGAAAGCAATAATATTTTTGAGATGGTCATTTTGGTGTGTGGAAGAACTCAAACAGAGTTATCGGTCAAATATTATGGCTTCCAAAACTTGGCATATTTTTTTGTACATCACATCCAACCCTCCAAAGTTGTTAGAATCACAACATTATAATCATTATTTATTTCACTTACCATATTGCATGCATTCAGGTCTACATTCTTTGTCCCTTGGGAAATTCACCCTTCAATACCATCTGATAGTTGCCGAACATCCTTTTCTAGACCAAACTCTATTGTGAGGCTTCCTTTTATGTGGTGTTGGCCTAACATTCTCTTAGGGATTTGATACCTAGATATCCATTTACCTCTAAATATTCCACTCCTCAAATCTCTACCTCTCCATTCGTTGACTTGCTGTCACCTTTTAGATCCTACAAACTACCTTTAAGGTCTTTTGCCTCTTCCTTTTCCTTGTCTTGTTAGTTTCCTACATTTGATTTTAAATATTTGTGTTCAAACACATCACAGTTGGAGGATTTTTTTTAGCTCATTTATACAATATATTTGGGATCTAGATACCCAATTTGGACTTTACCTGTATGAAGTTATGTAGAGCCTTATAATTGGAAACATTAATGTGAAGTCTAACAAAAGTAACTATTGTTTTCACTTTTGTATAGAGTCAATGGCCACTTATAGCATAATGGATTTCAGAATCCATAATAAAATATTATCTTTCTAGAATTCCAGGGGAGAACTAGGAGTCTGATCCAAAGGGGCACTACTTTGTAAGACTCCTTAAAAGCATTAGAACCAAATTTCCATTTTTGCAACCCAAAAATGGACTCACCTAAGATCCACATTTCTCTTTGAAAAATGCAGAGGCAGTCTTATTGATTAATGGAGGTGAACATGAGGAAGCCATTAACCATGGCTACAATCTCCACATGGCCCTTTAGTCTCCACCTTTTTTGGTTCCAATATTGCATGACATTTATGTTGTGTATGAATCCTGTAAAATTTCCAATGAGGTTTCTCTTGTACTAAAACTCTAACATTATCAACTTATTCATCTAGGATTTGAAGAAACACATCTTTTACCAAAGCAAAGGGGAGTAGATCTTTGCTATTTTTTTCACTAAAATGGGTGGTCCACTGATTAGATTTGCCCAAGAACATTGAGATTTTTTCCTTTTATTTTTCTAGGAGATGGTAGGTCAATTAATAGATCCTTATTCCCTTACCACTACCACTCCTCCTACATTGATTGCCTCTTTGTTCTACATTCCCCTTCCTTTGTACTCTTCATCGTTACCATCTCCTTATTCAACCCCCACTCCTCCCCTTTTTTCAACCATTTCCATTAATAATTTAGAGTTGGATGGTAGTGACATTTAATTTTTCTCCTAAAAATATTTATCCAATTCTTAATTTTGAAAATATTAATAAATGGTTAGAAAAAATTATTAATTGAACTATTTTTATGGTATTCCTTTTGAAAGTACGCTGAAAATAGGGTTATTATCTTCTTAGTCTTTGAATAGTATAAAACTAGATGATATTTTTAGTGCTAACAAGGGGTTTTTATTTCTTTTTGACAAATTTCATGATGTTTTAATCATTTTTAAGGAGATATTTCATATGTTGAAAACTATCTTCTTGTTTTCTCCCCTTGGACCCATGATTTTGTTATTATAGAAGGTATGACCCTTATATAGTGTATGTTTGGGTAGTTCTCATTGGTATTTAATTGCCTTTTTACAATTTTATTTAGAACCCATCCTCTTTAATACATCATTTTTTGTGTGATGAAGTTCAAAACTTTATGATATTTGTTATAAAAAACTTACCTACATTGTGGTTCATCTCTCACAAAACTTAAAGGAAATAATTTAAATGTAAATAGGATATAATATTCATGTCCGATATATGTTTTGTATCACTTAACCCAACACATTTTTCACTAATATTATGTTAAAATTTTGAATAATATCATTTGATGACTTCATGTGCCAATTTTTTCCCAAAACAAGAAGCTATGAATTCTAAAACAAGGGGAGATTATAGGTCGTCTAATATTGGCAATTAAAAGATCATTCATAATACATACATGAAATGGTTACAATAGAATAGTATTGTGAAGGTTTATAATATTCATTAGTATTGTGTTAGTTCTTACTCATGTTGTAGATAACCCAAACGTTGTCATCTTTCAAACACAATTTTTTCAGATTCCAGACATATCCATGAATATACCTTGAATGGGGAGGCTAAGAAATGTTTTTATATTGCTCATTTATGGGAAATTTTCAATTCATTCTCTATATAAACTATTAATGGATCATAATATTTTATAAATTTTCCATAAAAGACATCCATTCGATGCTCTCACTATTTCATTGTTCATGTTGAGGAATAAAATTGTGTTACTGATAATGGACACGCAATTGAGCTTAATAATTTTATCAAGAAATACAAAATAAGTATTATATAATACTTGGAATTCTATAATACTTGGCCTCCAATCATGGGCTAGACTTTTAGGATATGTCCCTAGATCACTATGATTAAATGAATATTTATTCATGGAATGTAAAAAGCGACTCTTAATAACCTATTAAAAAACTTGTTGTGTGATACAAAATAATGAATTTCATATTTGAGTTTTTTCTCTCTATACAAAATAATGATTTATATAATTATGATCACCTAGTATATAAATTTATTTGCTCTAGTATAATTTTTTTAAGTAGAAATAAGAATACCAAAGTAAACTGAGTGCACAATGACATTTATTTATCCTCAATAAAGGACTCATTATGTTGACAATAGATGCAACTCGACTAAATAATCCATTTTTTATATTGACAATTGAAAATAATTCCTTTGGAATTATTAATTAGAGGAATCATAAATATGTTTTCCAATTGATGGCCAAAGACATGAAATTTGAAATTTTTATTTGATATAGTTGATAGGGTTTCTCCTAAAACAACCCTTTACCTTAAACTATTTCACCCTAAACACCCGTGTTAGTAAAAAGGTGTGTCATATAATTCATTTTTGAGAGAAAACTCCTAATATATAACAAAATAGTTTTTCTTCTCCAAACATTTAATTTTCCCAAAACACTTTCACCCAAAATGACTTCAACTTTGTACATACAGATTCTCGTATATGGTTTGGTGTTATTTTTATTTTGTTTTTAGTTATTTTTAAATGTATTTTGATTATATTAATGGTAGGGGGGGATTTTTTTGAATTATAAGTTAGAAAAAGGGAAAGGACAAGGGAATTATAATTTTTTTCATAAAAATTAGAATTTAAACTCATTTAATATTTTATTTTTTCATTCTACAGTTATCATCATTGCTCCCAATAATTACATCAACCTTAATTACATAACTAAATTTTAAATCATCAAAATTGATTATTTTAATAAATAGCTACAATAATGGGTCATTACAAACAACATTGTGAAAATATATTAGTTGACCTTAAGATAATGTAAAGAAACCTAAAGAAAACTTCAACATATATGACTGCATAAATTTACATATATTTATGGAGTGGTTGAAATAAAATATGAGTGTGATAGTGGGGTGCAAGGAGGTACAACACATGTTGAAAGATAAATAAGTTATTATGAGTTTATGTTTTCCTACATACATATGTAAAAGTAGTATCCTTTATTACTATCTTAAAAATAAAGTTGTAAGCTTTGTTCTCATCCTATTTACCCTAGTTTTTTTATTCCCATGGGTAATATCCAAACAATGACAATGTTACCCTTTATTTTATGACCAAGTTATATGATACAGTTAGCCTAAGAAATGATGTTAACTATACATATTTTCTTAGATATTTTGGATAAGGGCAATACAGAGTCATATATAGGGATTAGTATTATATTGGGAGTGTACATAAAATAAATTACTTGAAAAATGGCTGATAGGTCACAACCCTTGATTATAGGGTTATACAATATATAGTGGCATTTATTGATTATGCTAATTAAGAGGAAATACATAGTATGTACAATAATACATGACACACATCTATGATATCATTTAATCTAGAAAGGTATATTTTTTTAAAGACATGACCCACTTATTTTGAGTAAAATAAGTGCATTATAAGACCATATTTATGCTTGAACACATTATGTGTGCATAGTAGATGTGGATATTGTTACTAACAACTCTTAGTTATGTAGGTTTAATCTTTTGATTATATTAAACCTCCTCAGATTATATGTAATTATTAGCTCGCATCAAAACATCCCTCTATCTAATTTTCATTCTTAATTGGATGATATATTTTAATCTAGTACCAAAATTTTGGAGTACCCACCCATAGTGACTAAACTTTATATTACCTCTGAGAAATGATAGATAATGGTGTTACTAGTGCACTTGATGTTAACCATTACTCAATGGTACATAAAATTTAAAATTAATTATATTTATGCTGATTTATTACATCAATACTTTTGTAATTTACTTTACCTAAATTTATAAATTAAGAACATATTATTATAAATTTAATTATTTAAGTGAAATTCTTATAAGTTATACCTCAGTGTTCCATAGATATTTTGCATTTCACATTCCTAAATATTAGGAATATACCATTACATGATTCCCAACATTTACAACATTAGGATATGACATACTCTTATTTATTTCTAGACAATATAAAAATTTATTAAATAGGATTGATTCTTGCAGCATCACATTTTTTAAATGTGGATTTGTTGATAGTTTCACTCAATGTATTTTCTATGGTCTAAAACATGATATTGATACATGTTTCTCAATGGTTTATGTAAGTATTTTATATATAGATATTATAAGTCTATTAAAAATAATTTTATATTTATTTAGTGACATGTGAATTTATGTGTAATTGATAATTTTTAGTACAAAATTATGGATTTGATAGTCACCTAGTACAATGTGGCTATTATGTACATAGATATTTTTTGTTTAATAATTTTTTTAAGGTCCATATATACATGTATTTTTATTTTTTGATGTACATATACATACCATGTATATATTGGAAAAGTGTATTGTATGTATAATTTAGAAACATTTTTATGTTAGACATAAATTTGTATGGATTATTTTTTTATACTCATCAAACTATTTCAATGTATGGATACATATATTCATTTGTAAATTTTAATTGTATACTTATCATTATATGACTATGTAGGTAGATAATAATACATGATATATTTTATGGAAGTATAAAATTTTTAAATTTATATTTGATATATAATGATATGGGATAATTTAATATGAAAATGTTTAAATATTTTAAATTTGTCTATTTTTCTAATTTTCTAATATAAATATTAAATATACCATTTTAAAAATTAAATTAATTACACATAATAGTATACCATTACAATAAAATGTAAGACCCAATTAAATTAATTTATACATAATGGTATACCATTACGATTAGATGTAAGACCCTTTGGAGGTCTGAATCAAACATTGCATGTAATAAAGAGGAGAATACATTTGACAAGAAAAATATTCCTTGTTAACAGTCATAAAATTAATGCAAATAAAATTATATCTTTTGAGTTTGGTTTTCATACATGATGATCAATAATTGAACACAAATAAAATAACATCCTCCATAAATTTATATAGTTTCTTGTTTTATAAACAAATCCAATAAGATACAAGATTATTATAATAGTTAAGATATTGCATTACACTATGATAAGAAAATAAGAAAAATTGGTCTAATATAAAGATAAATTACTGATGAATTCACCTCATTGTGTTCCTTGAATGCATACATGCATTCGATGTAGAGAAAATTTTAAGTTAGTAAGTCCTCCCTAGGATAAAATTACTATACTTAATTAGATAGATAAGTTATCCATATAAGAGTTGATATTTATATTGAGATAAGCCATGTTGACATGTGGTGTCTTTGGGGAAACAAAATCAATATAAAATAAATAAATAAAATCATCATGAATATGGTGGTTGAAAAACCCTATGTCTTTATATCTATCACAACCTTATCATTTTAGACATGAGATGCCCATATAATAATGATCTCTCCATCACTAATGTAGAATTCAAATCAAAATTTGTTAACTATTTATATTATTATCCTCTTTAAATAAATTATGATGATGGGAATAATGGAATGAAAATAAACAATAATTTGATGTAAACCACAAATGTATTTGTGTTATAAAATGAATAAATATTAAAAATATTTATAGTCAAAAATGACTGTTGAATTCATCTTCTAAAAAATAATTCATCTGCTACTTTGAGACAAAATATGTCTTATACTAATACACCTAAGAATAAACAATATTATATATAATAATATTAAATACTCCCTTATCATATATGGGTTATTTGAGGCCAAACATGTCTTTAATTTTTTTTAAAAATATGTTCCAAGTTGTTTTGTGATTATATGTAATTATTACATTGTATTAGGCAAATGTGGAAATTTTACATTCCATATTTCCCATAATGCCGAATCGATTTATACTTTTTGTTGATGTTCTTAGTTTGGTCATGTAATCTTGGATACTTCACTATTTTAATTGCAGTTGTATTTTCAACCAAGATTGGTGTTCATGAAACTTATTCTTCATGTGTGATACACAATAATGATTTTCATATATGACTTTTTTCTATCTATAAAAAATAAATATTTATAAAATAATGATCACCTAGTATATTAATTAATTTGGTCAGATATATATTTTTTGACTAGCAATAAGAATACCAAACCAAGTTGAGGGCAAACAAACATTTATTTATCCTCAATAAAGGAATCATTATGTTAATAAAAAATGTGACTCCACTAAATAATCCATTTTTTATTTAACATTGAAAATAATTCCTCTGTAATTAGTAATTTGTGGAAGCACAAAAGTGTGTTCCCAACTGGTCTATCATGAAAGCTAGTTATAAGTAGATTGGTGCTCATACAGATATAAAATTCTCCATAGAAAATTGCCTTTTCTTTAATTAGCTGAAACTCTGCAAGTCACAATTGTCCTCCAAGTATCCTGATATTTTTGTGATCCATATCACAGAACCTAGTCCAATATCTTCTGTCAGCATCAAGGAAGTTCTTGTAGGCATTAACTAAGAAATATTTTGACAAAATATTTTCAATAGAAAGCTCAAGAATTTCTTTGATTCGGGTCTCTATAGGGATAAGAAGCCATTATTTCATTCTTTCTTTTTCTTGCTAAGTAAGATTGTTTGGAACAATATCGTAATCAAAATTATTAGATCCGTCATCCCCCAAAAACATCAAAACATGATTAGTACAAAACTTATCAGAATACCACTTTGATCCTTCTCTAGACATCAAATTAGCTAAATAATTAGTAGTTCCTTTCTTGTATTGAATATCAAACTCAAAGCTAGAAAACCACATTTCCCATTTAATCATTATCTGGTTTCCAACTTGTTGTGTGTGGGGTTTTCTAATGATAGATTCTAACTATAGCAAGCATGTCCTTAAGAGTAATTTCTTTGGGATCAAGCATATCCTTAGTTTGAACATGCATAGTTTGGATATTAATAGTTCTTTTTTAGTGGAATGGTAATTATTTTGAACTGGGTTCCATGTTCCACTGCAATAATAGCAAGCATCTTTTCTACCATATTTTGTTCTTTCCAGAAGTATTCTGCCATATGCTTCATCTGAAGCATATGTTTGCAAAATCATTAAACATTCTCCTGACAGTTTGAGATTCGGCAATCCTTTAAATTTTTCCTTGATTTTTTTATACCTTGTGTCATTTTAGTAGTCCATTGGTGTGAGTCTTTTCTTAACCTTTTGTATAGTATTTTCATATCTTTGGCCTGATATTTATAGAATAGAGAGCAGTAATTTAAAGATCCAAGAAATTTTTGTAATTGGGTTTTGTCTTTTATTTTATCTAGGAATCTTTCTAAAGACTAAAAAATATGGGGTTGTAATGAAATCTTATTTTGCAATATATTTAACCTAAGAAATTCAATAGCTATTTTGCCTATCTCCATTTTCTTATCACTTAAAACTAACCCATTCTTGTTACAAATATAAACAAATTATTTCAAATGTATAAGATGAATATTTAGATCTTTTGAAAGAACTAATATATTATCAATATAGATAGAAAAATACTTAGCATGGCCAAAAATTCCATCCATCTTTATTTGAAATTTAGAGGGAGCATTTTTCAGGCTGAAGGCATAACCTTCCACTCATAATGCCTATCTAAGATCGGTAAGACAAATGCAGTTTTATAAGTATCTTTAGGTTCTACTACAATTTTCCAAAATCCACTTTTCAAATCAAACTTAAAAAAAACACAACATTCCATCACCTTATTGATAAGAATAGTCTTGTTAGGAATTGGATGTCTGACAGGTATAAGCCAATCATTGAGATTTTTATAATTTATTACCAGTCTAATTTTCCCTCTTTTTTGTTATGTATGTGTGTTCACATAGAATTCAAGATTAGCCCATTCACTATGGCTTTTCTATATTGAATCCTTCTGCAATAGTTCTTTGATCTCTTCTTCTCATATTTTAACTTGGGAAGGGGAGAAAGGGATAGTCTTAGATTTGATTCCTCAGGTATGATCAATCTCAGGTTTTAGATCAAGATAAACAATATATTTACACTTATTCCAAAACCTTCTGAGATCATTATCACAAAATTCTTTGATCTTTGTTATGATAGCATTTAACATATATTTTCTCTTTTCAAAATCTTGTACTATCTTATAAATCTTCATTTGCATTTTTAGGTCTTCTTCTTCATGGGGTCTTGTCGTAATTATTATAGTTGCATGGGTTTTTCTAGGAATTTGGTGTTCATTACCAAAGAAGCTCAAAGACAAGTATTTGTTGTGAATAGTATAAGGCATAAATTGATTCAGGATGTTCATTCCTAAAATAATATCTATCAACATCTTATCAAACATCCATGATTTTACATATGCCTTAATGCCATTTTCTTCAAGTAGTACCCTAGGAACAACTTTATTTATAGTATTCCTTGACCCATTGGCAACAACAAAATCTAATGAAGAATCCTGCCACAGGTACTCTGGGATAGCTCTATGCTTTGAAATATTTATATTTTATCAACTATTGATTAAATAATCTCGAGTTAATAAGCCATTTTTTGAATCAATGATGTTTACTAAGATAATGATTTATTTTTATTCTTTGGGATAGAAACATCCTTGGTTAGGATGAAATTCTTTAGGGCTATTTTCTTTTATTGAATCTTCAAAAGATTTTATTAATATATTAATATCTTGAGAAGTAGATTCCATTTTTAATGTTATATCTCTAAGGATTTTGATAGGATGCTTTTGGTATTTTATCAAGGTCTTTTTGCTTATATTCTTAGGCTTAGATTTTTGTTCTTTATTCCATTCTTATTGTGCATATAGCATTGGGTTGTCATGAGAGTCAACTTATTACAGTGTTTTGCCCTTAAGGTCACCACACATGTTGCATAACTAGGTAAGCTCATTCTTATAGATAGGGATGACATGAAGAGGGATCTTATGATTATGGAGTAGATATTCTACATGTTGCATTCAAGATCAAATCCAGACATCATATAACAATAGTAGAGTTCAGTCTCAGTGTTATCAGAAGAAGAAAGTTCATCAATTTGATTTACTTGATTTTCATTTTCACTGGAAGAAATATCATTTTTAGTGGGTATTGAATAGACATCATCATCTGAGCTAAATTCAAAAATAACTTGCATTTATTCATTAGGAAGTATAACTCTAATATTTTTCATCTTTTTAGGAATTTTTTTCTTATTTGGGAACTTAAGAGCTATATGACCTTCTTTACCATAGATGTAACATTTTATAGGTCATTTTCTTGAGATGGTTCTTTTTGGCTTAAAATAATTTTTTCTTTTAGAGAACCTCCTCTTATATTTTGGCTTGCCTCTAGTTTTCCATCTTTGGGATCTTCTCTTTTCTTTATGGCATTTACAATGAGAATTCTTAGAACCATAATAGCCTGGTGCACTATATCCACTATTTTTGTAGATACTATTATCATTGGTTTTCATTTATTTTTAAAATAATTTGGCTACAACTTTATCCTTACATTTATTGTAAAGATATTCTTCTATAAACTGGATAATTTGACCTAAGGCCATTTTTGTAACTATGGTTATTTCTCTAGTCATGGCTTCCTTTTTGGTTGTTATATAGGCCAATGCTTAGTTTGAGATTCACTAGGAAGTACATTAATAAACATGTGTTTAGTTTTAGTCTTTTGGCTTTGTTTTGTTTTTCTTTCCAAAAGAGAAAAATCACACTTGAATCTATCCCAGTATATCATGTTATAAAGCTTCATCTTCAACAATTTATTGTATTCGATAGCATAAACATTTACCATGTCTCTATCATACTGATGAATAACTACTTTAGCAAAGTTAGCTATAGTGGATCCTAACACAACCCTTTGGTATTCTGCAAGGGACAACCATCATCTTTTTATGCTACCATCTAGGTTATCAATTATAAGTTCCATGGCTTTATCCTCAATCTTCCTAGATATAAGTTGTTGAGATTCTACCCATCCATGGAGCCTTTTAGATAGACTCTATATTCTATATCTTATATCATTCCCTACTCCACACCAACCATCAATATTGAGTGAATATGAAAGTATAGGAACCTGAGGTGGATCATTTGGCTATCTTCCTTGATTTCATTAGATATCCTAATCAAGGGATTCAACAATGCCAAAATTTCCTTTAGGAAATGTCACTCTGATCCTAGGTGTGACTATAGACAAGATGGATGACTCAATGTTTGAGGAGTATACTTCTTCCAACCATCTAGGTTTACTGGTAAGTAAAACCTTTTCCTCTTGCACACCTTTCAAGTTGGTGAGTAGGGACTCAGTCCATTCCTGTGAAGCATCCAAGGGATCTAAGACTTTTGGATTATCAGGGTTTCAATCTAATTCACTAAGTTCATTGAAATATAGGTAGGTGGTAGTGAGATTCTCTTCAATGTTCTTTTTCTATGTTATATTTTCAAACAACTTGACCAATTCTTTGAAAATTTTAGTATTTTTATTAAACATTTCAAGCTTTTTGTAGGTATCATAATTTTTTTTATCAAATCACTTATGTTGAATGACTCAATGTTTATAAAGGATCTTAATTATCTAATTTGTTTAGCATGATCAGACATTTGCTCTGTAGTAGGTTGTCTTAATGGGATGATCTTAGAAAGGGTGCCTTCTCCTATTTTTACCATACTTATAGGGTTTGTTTTATAAGACCTTTTCATGTTTTCTTGAAATTCATGTATCTAAGTCAAAATAAGTGAGGGTGATCCTACCAAGGTATCAACCTTTTCTTGAAGTTATTCAATTTTCTTTTTAGTTTCCTCTACTCTAACACTCTATTGGTCATTTATTTTTATGACCACTTTTTCTATTTGTTCAAGGCTAATGTCCATTTTTCTAGTTTGCAAATTTGTACTAGTATTAACACTTAAAATGTCCACCATTATTCTGTGGATTACTTTAAGCATATCATAGCCTTATGGATTTGTCATAATCAACTTCTTTAAATATTCTTTTATTTTATCAAGCTTTTTAGCCTCAAGACAGAGGTCTAGCTTTTTGTCTAAAACGACTTCTTCCAAAGGTTTTATTATGTTAGTGGCTTCATCTAACATTACTATTTATTTATCTTTACCTTTATTTAACTCAACTAGGCTAGTTTTGGTTACATTTATCTCACCTTGATATTGTCACTAGTATTGACTAATGAGGTTAGGTCCTATGTTTAGACCAATGGTTTCTTAACAATTGTTCCTACATTTTGATCTAGAAAGCTTCTCTTTGGAGTAATTTTCACATAAAGTTCATCAATATTTTTTCAAAACTCAGTTAAATCCAAATTACACTCGTTTAGTTGCCTTCTTATAGTAGATTAATGTTTTCCCCAACCTACTACTTTTATTGTGTCACATTGCATAACAAATTCACCATCAAATGTGAATTTTACATAAAATTACCTTGGGGGAAATCTTCCCATATGTTCTAAAATGATGTATTTGAAATCTAACCCTTTTGATTCTTTTTATAAAGTAGTTGAGATTTTCAACTCATCTTCTCTTGGAAGAGATTTTATTTCTTCAGTTGGTTCTCCTAAAAAAATATTAATATGCAAAGCATTATGCATTCTCTAGGTATAAGTTCTATAGGCATCACAATCAAGATGATTGCCAAAATGATTTTTAGCTACATTTACATAATAAATATATTTATTAGGAAAACTATGGTATTCTGACCAATCTGATTCAGAAGCATCAAATTTTTGGCTTGGGAATATTATGGTCTTGAGGGTCTCTGAATTAGTTATAGAGGGGTTTTTCATGGACTGAGACCTTTTGAGTTTTCTCTCTTTATGGCATTCTCCTTGTTGGGTCTCTTGTTTTTCTTCTTTCACCAGGGAGATTTTATATCTTTGAAAATCTTATTTTTAAGAAGATAAGTTAGCCTAGGAGTGTACTTAGGTTTTTTCTTAGGTGGTCTATAGATACACTTTCTATAGCTAGTCACCCATTCTTTGGGTAAGGAGATTCTCTCAAAGTTTATTTGACTGATATTGACCTATTCTACTGTGGTCTTTCTTCCAGGTACAATCAACATGCTAGCTAGGGATTTTTGAGTATAATTGGAGGGTACTAAAGGACACTTATTTATTTCTAGACAATATAAAAATTTATTATATGGGATTGATTATTACAACATCACATTTTAAAAATATGTATTTTGTTGATGACTTCATTCAAGGTGTTTTCTATGGTCTAAAACATGATATTGATACATGTTTCTCAATTGTTTATGTACCTATTATATATATAACTATTATAAATCTATTAAAAATAAATTAATATTTACTTAGTGACATGTGAGTTTGTGTGTACCTGGTAATTTTTACCAAATGATTAGAATTTTAATTTGTCTTTATGGTGAATAGGAATCTGGTTGTCATAATCCATCACAAATTACAAAGTACAAAGTGTCATAGTCATCCTGAGTAATGAATTTATCAAAATAGAGGTATGGGCATCTGCGCGCATGCACGTGTATGTGTGTGTGTGTGTGTGTGTGTGTGTGTTTGTGTGTGTGTGTGTGTGTGTGTGTGTGTGTGTGTGTGTGTGTGTGTGTGTGTGTGTGTGTGTGTGTGTGTGTGTGTGTGTGTGTGTGTGTGTGTGTGTGTGTGTGTGTGTGTGTGTGTGTGTGTGTGTGTGTGTGTGTGTGTGTGTGTGTGTGTGTGTGTGTGTGTAATACTACACAAAAAATCATAAGAACATAGTCTCTGTTATGTACATAGAGTTTTTTATGTGTACACACACACACATAAATACAGACATACGTATGGATTTATCTATCATGTATATCCATGTTTAAAATGTAAATTATTTATATATAAACATTTATTATGACTGAACTAGTAAGTCATTATTATATGAATACAATATATTTTTTTTAACCTCGACATGACCACAGCTATGGATTTGATACTCACCTAGTAAAGTGTGAATATTATGTCCTTAGTCTTTTTTTAATGTGCAAGTTTTTTTGAGTTCCATATATACATTTATTTTTATTTTTTCATGTACATATACATAGTATGTATATATTGGAAAAGTGTATTATATGTATAATTTAGAAACTTTTTTATGTTAAACATAAATTTACATGGATTATTTGTTTTACACGTAAAGCTATTTCAAAGTATGGATACATCTATTCATTTATCATTTTTAATTGTATACTTATCATTATATGACTATGTAGGTAGATAATGATACATGATATCTTTTATGTAAGTGTAAAAATTTTAAATTTATATTTGATATATAATAATATGAGATAATTTAATATGAAATATGAAAATGTTTAAATATTTCAAGTTTGTATATTTTTATAATTTTATAATATAAATATTAAATATACCACTTCAAAAATTAAATTAATGTATACATAATGGTATAACATTACCCTTAGATGTAAGACCCTTTGGAGGTCAGAATCAAACATTGTATGTAATAAAGAGATAAATACACTTCACAAGACAACTATTCCTTGTCAAAATTCATAAAATTAATATAAATAAAATTTTATCGATTGAGTTTGGTTTCCATACATGATGATCAATAATTAAACATGAAAAATTAATGCGCTCGATAAATTTATGTAGTTTCTTGTTTGATAAAACAATCAAATAAGCTACTAGATTTTTATAATAGGGAAGATATTGCATTACAATATAATAAGAAAATAATAAAACTTGGTGTAATATAAAACTAAATTAACAATGAATTCACCTTATTGTGTTTCTTGAATGCATACATGCATTCGATGTAGTGAAAATTTGAAGACATTAAGACCTCCCTAGAATAAAGTTAATGTACTTAAATAGATAGATATGTTATCTAGGTAAGAATTTATATTTATATTGAGATAAACCATTTTGACATGTGGTGTCTTTTGGAAAAAAATATACATATGAAAAAAACCTTTTTAAAATAATCATGAATATGGTGGTTGAAAAACCCTTTGTATTTATATCTCTCACAACCTTATCATTTTGGAATTGAGATACTAATATAAGAATGATCTTTCCATCACTAATGTATAACTCAAATCAAATTTTTGTAATCATTGATCTTATTATCCTCTTCAAATAAATTGTGATGATAGGAATAATGGAATGAAAATAAACAATAATTTGGTTCAAACCAAAAATGCATTTGTGTTATAAAATGAAGAAATATTAAAAATATTTATATTCATAAATGTGATTATTCACTTCATCTCTTATGAAACTATTAATCTGCTATTTTGAGACAAAATATGTCCTATACTAATACACCTAAGAATAAACAATATTAGGTAGAACAATATTACATACTCCCTTATCGTATAGGGGTTATTTTGAGGCCAAACATGTCTTTAATTTTTTTTTAAAAACTGTTCCAACCCCTTTTTCCATTGTATGTAATGATTGCACTGTATTAGGTAAATGTGGAAATTTTACATTCCACATTTACTATAATGACAAATCAATTGATATTTTTTGTTGATGTTCTTAGTTCAGACATGTAATCTTGAATACTTCACTATTTTAATTGCAAGTGTATTTCAACCATGGTTTGTGTTCATAAGACCTATTATTCTTTAAAATATTAAAGAATGCTTATAAGCCACAAATTGTCTCTAATTTCCTTTGAATGTGCCATGTATTATGCTTATGTTGAAGAAATTACTGGAATTATTTTATTATTTAAATTCAATGTGATGATTGATGTTAAAATAATCATCAAAAAACCTAAAGTAGATTTATCACTTTAAAGATCAGAAACATAATTTTAATCTAAATATCCAACTATTTTAAAGTCTCCTACTTTAAATTATTTGATCCCAAAATTATGTGTTCTCTTTATATATTTATAGAAACTTTTTCATTATATCCTATGAATTTATTTGGGTTGTTACATTAATTTATAAATAATACAAAAAAAATATATCTGGTCTAGATGTGGTCATGCAACAAGCCTCCAATCATGAAATAGAAAAAATAGTGGATATTTATTATTATTATCATTGTCATTGTCATTATTGTTATCATTATCATTATTTTTGTCATTATCATTGTCATTGTTGTTGTTGTTGTTAATTTCATAGTTATATCATACACTATAATCAATTAGATTAAAGTTAAAATTAAATTACAAAAAAAACTAAAATCAACACATCTAAGTGAAGGACAAGTCCATTCAGTTATAACTTCTAAGTGATAACCAAGAGTAAGATTTTCCAAGATTGGATTTCTGAGGGAAAGATATTAATTCTAAAAAAACCATCAAAGTTAATTTTACTCTATTGGAGACATCCTTTTATCCAAAATTAGGATTTAGACTTTATAAAAGAAGATTACAACTAAAAATGATTCACCTAATTTGATAACATTAAGAAATAGACTTCCTTGTTGATCATGTTATTCATAGAATTATTACTATTTCATGAGATATGGTCTTATTTATATTTAGTGTGAGATATTAAATAAATGATTTTTATAGATCATAAAATTAACATGCTTGATCAGTAGCATAGTCATGGAAATATGTTACCAATAATTTTATTATTTATTCTCTACCTAGAGTTCTTTTGTCCCATTCTATCATGCTTCACTACATCATTATGCATGATACTAAGTTAATATTAACAAAAAATATATTTTCTAGATGACTCAACATGTTAACAATAAAAAAAATTAATAATCTAAACTAATTATATAGAATAGAACAACTAGCTTTCAAATTACAAATTACATCCATAACATAATAGTGTACCAATAGAAGTACTTGAATATTATCACATTATTCAATTTATTAATTTGTTTTAAAAATAATGAAACATAATTCAAAGGAGGGATTACAAAAAAAAGTGTTTCAAATCAGGTCGTAGGGTACATTAAATGTTTCAAGAACAATAAACGTGACTTATGTGTCTTTAATATTACAGTAAAAAATAATGTATCCACATAATTTAGGCTAGCTAAGAGAAATATATCATTCAAAGGGAGAACTTCACACACAACATTTGTCTAAAAAGTAATGTTTAATATAGATTAATCAACAATTGCATTGAAGTTTTATATTCAAATAGGTCCTCATAAAATTAACAATGTTTCATCACATCTAGGTAAGAAACAAACAATATTGGAATTTGTAAATTAAGCAAATAAAGTTATCAATGGTATTCAAATAGTGAAAACATGTGCTTTATTTCAAACATTTATAAATTATTTAACCCATTATGTTGAATATAATTCAAGATGTTTTTTTTAGATCATATAACTATTAGCCATACATTTTCCCATACAAACAAAATTCATATTACATACAACAGTGTTAATTAACTCATTTTCATATTTTGACCCATAAATTTTTGAAGGTATTGATAACTCCAAAAAACTAGTGTATAAATATAACTCGAATTCCTAATCAAGTAGTGTAATTAATATGTTTCTCTAAATGATAAGTAACTTTAATAGGAGAAATGAATAGGGTTATAAATTATAATGGCATCTGTAAACTAATAGAAAGAGTCCTTAGAAGGTGGCAATAGATGATTGTTTAAGGGATATCAGTCCAAGTGTGGAGATCAATCTAAATGTGCTCATATATTCACCTACATTTCCAATGGAATCTTCAAATGAAAATCATGAATTTTTTGTAGATAAGCAATTTGATTGGTATTTATGAGGATCATAATGAAAAATAGATGGGAGGGATGGATCTCCATGTGGAATGGTAAATTCTACTCTTAAAAAGGTGAATAATGGTTGATTCATGGTAGAATATTTGTTCAAATCTAAGGTAGTGGCAGTGATTTCAAGCCACAATGCTAATCTAATTGAAAATTGGGATTATCATCTGAATAATCTCTCAATAGTAGTTTTATATTATTACACAAAGGAAAGTGATTCTTTAAGAGTGAAGGGGAATCTAGGGTGGTGATGAAGGATGGTGATCTAATTCATAAGTTATCCAAAAGTGATTGACTTAACTCTTTTAGTAGCGATGACTTACATTCCCAAAGATAATTGACTGGTTATGGGATATGGTTTTGACATTGGTTGGAGATAAATGGGTAGAGGAAGGAAAATAAAAGCTTACATTTGTTGACAAGGTGATGATATCTTCAAAGGATGGATTTGTAAGGGAATTTTTGTTATCAAACAAAATCTAACCCTACGATATCGATTTTAGAAGAATTATATAATATGTTTTGGATTGGTATGATTAGCTTTCAAAAATATGTATGACATGTCATTTTAATGGATTATGACCTTCACTTTAAGATCTTCACTAATAGATCTCTAAGCATTGGGGTGTTTCGATACAAGGTAAGATTTATATTTGTCGTTGTGCGAAAGGAATCTTTACTATAAATTTTTATTCATAGGAGGATATTGATGTGATTAATAAATATGTTTAAGTGTTTGAAATATATTGGAAATCATTTATTTTGATCAAGTAATTGAATCCCACTTTCAATCCTCTTGCTGAAATTTCTAACCTCACACTAACTTGGATCTAGTTACCTCATTTAGCCCTTCAGTTTTGCAATAATTCTTTGCTTAAGGTTATTGGAAATTCATTGGGTGAATTTTATGATGTGGATCACATATCAAAGGAAATGGGACATATTACCTTTTACATAATACTTGTAAATTTATAAATTACTAAGGAACTTCATCTATAATTGGAACTACACATGAAGGATTGAAAATGGTTAAAAACTATTGATCATGAAGGGTGACGCTTTAGATGTTGATGATTAATTATAACTAGGAATTTGGTTAATAGTTTCCCATATCTTAAACACAATAATTGAAAATCCTAGTGGAAGGATGATAGTTTTGAATTTGTAACTGTCTAGGCAGATAAAAAAAAAACATTACCATTGAAGATGTGAGTCATGTTCTATAATCTCAATTTCTATCTCTTACAGAGATAAAAAAGGATATTTCACCTATTGAGGAGGATTCTTAGCTAAATAATGTAAGAAATGAGAGTAAATTTGGACAAAAGGTAGCTATGAAGCAAAATTCAATGCTCATATTTCTCTAAAGAACTCTCCTTCTTTAGATTCTTTTGAAATTAGTATTCCTATCTCCCTAGATTTAGGTCATGGGGGAGATTGGACATTAGTTAAAAATAAGATAAAATGTCACAAGAATAACCATGAACCTTCAAATTTGACCCTCGATCCTAGAACAAAAAAATGTTTGGAATGAACATAGTCTTTTTATATTTTTGGGTTTGTTGTGAGCCTTCAACTTGTTCACAATGTCTTTGCACTCTATCTCATTTTATGTGTTTGAAATTGTCTATATTTTTCCTCCATTGAATAGGTGGGTCCCCTTTAAAAATCCTACCTTTACCATTATAAAATAAAATAGTGCAAGTGATAAATCCTTCAAACAACAAATTATAACTCAATATGCATGGTTTTCATATATTTAAATGTACTGAATGATGTTATAAATCATGTAAAAACTTATAAGATACAAGATCACCCTATTCCTTCATAAATCACATTTCATAAGAAGTATCGTTTTCCAATAATCATAGAATATTATCAAATCATTTACTCAAAGCTTATGGCTAGAAAATTATTATATCATGAAGAAACATAAATATTATAAATTTTTCGATAGTGAACTATATGACATAATTTAATAAGGAATTCTTACAAAAAACACACCAAAATAGTTTTTCAACTAATTTAATTAATTACTTAATTAAAACACACATATAAAAAGCATGTCTAAGTGTCTTTAACCATAGTCAACATCCAATGAATGCTAGGATTCAACATAGTCAACGAATAATACGAGATAATCAAGTGATCCAAGATTAATTTATGTAAGGACTAATAAATCTAGCACACTCCATACATACCTTTACCTATGATATAATATTTGTTATAACTCAATGCAATAGACATTATTAAATCACACCTCTACTGGAATATATTTTAAAAAATCATAATTTAGAAAAATAAGAGTAAATTTAGGTTTTAGAGATCACTCTAAAAAATGTGAGGAAACAACTCATATCTAAGTGTGAATTAATTTCATCATATGACTTACCAAATCTTGTCATGACCGATGTAGTACATTTTCACAATAAAATCCACAATAGTATTAACAAACATAACATTGCCTAAAAGCATAATTTATGCATCCTAACACTAGGCTCTTGAAAAAACACAAAACTCATAACACTTTTTATTGAATTTTTAATTCAATTATATGGCCATATATAATTAATCCCCAAATTACTTTCCAAGAGTAATTTAATAATTCAATGGAAAATAATAAGATATTTAGATTATATGTGAAGAATAATTCTCAGAGGAAGATACATGATTAATAAAAAAATCACCACAAAAAATCTTAACAAAATGAGATAGGTGAATTCCTGTAATTTAAACCCATTATTTTATTTAATCCTTTCATTCTCTTTCCTTCACATCTAATAACTAAGCTCCACTCCTCCATAACTACTATTAAACAATTTTATTTCAACCCCGCCCCACCACCAACCCCACCCACCCCCCCCCCCCCCCCCCCCCCCCCCCGACCCACAAAGAAAAAGAAAAAACTCTCCTAGGCCATGGTCAAAAATGCAAGTTCCACCTTTAACCCTAATTAACATTTATTTTCCCTTGCTTTTTCATAAATATCTTGATGGTTTCACTTATCACCTCTTGCCCATATGGCAATTCACCATTCTCCTAGTATACCATAATTCCAAGAATCATTCTCCTAAAGAAAGAAAATGCATAGAGTTATCCATTAAATAAACCCCAATAGTTTCATTTTTAATTTCAAAAAGAAATCACTCAAATAATATAGTTTAATTTTAATCCTGAATCATTTATTCCCCAAATCCAAGTCAATTAGTATTTTAATCTTAATGCATGATTCAAATTGATTTATTAAATCACAACAAAATTTTTTAGTTACTAACCATGGCCAAGTCCCTTGTGTACCATGCATAATAGGACCATGCCAATAAAATAATATGAATTAAATTATTAATAATGGAACATATGCAAGGAGGAATTAATATCGTAACATGCAATACAATTATCCCTCGAGGTAATGATAACCTCTTATCAAATCTATACAATAAGTCAATTTCAACACATTAATGTTTGAAACCCAAAATATAAATGAAAAATGTAATTTTAAGATAATAAACTAAAGTAGGTTAAACTATTAATATGGATAAAATAACTCCTACAAAATAGCACACCATTATTTAATGCATAGATAATAAATGCCCCTGAACTATATTTTTAAAGCTCTAAGAACATCAAATATTTTTGTTAAAAAAATTAATGAAATAAGTTGAATTGCTAGGATGTTCAAGAGCAGTGGCCTCTCTCATGATCCCTATTTAATTCAAATTATAAGCTTTTAAACTTATTTAATAATAAAATTTTCCTTAAAATTTTGTGCACATAATCAACTATGAGCTAATGATGATTTATAACATTGACAATGTGATTCACACCATAAGCACAAGTATGATAAAAAACAATGAACTAAACATAAGAATTATATAAATAGACTAGTCCTTGATCACATCTAAAAATTATTAATTGTTTTATATTGTGATAATCATCAATAAGTTACCTAATTATGGCATAGTTAAAATAGGATGTAACATCCCCTGCCCCCTCCCAAAAAAAAAGTCATCATCACAATAGCTTAAATAAAAAGTCTTAGATAATTTTAAAACTTTACTATTGATTAGAAATTACTTTTGTAATTGGAATTTTCATACTTTCTATGCATCCTTTCTATTTAATTTCCCATCAATTGAAACCAACAAGTTTCATATTTAATAAGCATACTTTGTTTATTTAGATCATATTCTTTCCCTTTTTTCTGCAAGAATTTACTAATTTGTATGTTTGATATTAATAGTTTTTCATGCTTAGTAAATCTTCCCCATGATACAGGCCTAAAATATACACATAAGATCATCACAATAAAAAAAAAAAGTTGCTAGGGAGAGTTCCACTACTCACTCATTAGGTCTACCAGACCTAATTATCTCCACAAATAAGTTCACATTGTTTAATGTATCAAACAAACATTCCATGAAAAATGGTCACATAATTTTTAGTATTGCACTAATTGAGATTTAATTGCTTATATGATGTAAAAAAAATATACATCAACAAATAAATGTAGTTTTAAGAGAACAAAAATATAATATTCCAACATTAAAATACAAAATGTACATCCATAAATAATGAATATAGCCTATTGTTGAAATTATATATAAGGTGTAAAGAATTATCATTAAAGCCACAACCATAGCTAATTTTACTAGTTAATACAATAATGTTAATTTAAATAGATATAATAGTATTATAAACCATTGATGAGAAGTTTAATATATTAGGATACTATAAAAAGGCAATCAACCAATGTTGAATAATATAAATATGTTATCATCCACTATTGAATAATACTAAAAATTGATATGTCGAATCCTTAATATTATTGTGAGTGATCAATTCTCAAATAACCATGAGTATGAAACTATTTTTAGTTATGTTAGGATATAAGCAGGTAAAAACACCATCCATGCATTTTTTCCAACAACATGCCACTGGTTCACCACACATCTCCCCACTACGAGTGATTCTTCCTCTCACAAAGGGTCAATTATGGATATTAGAATAATGTGTTACATAATCACTATCACATGCAATAGTCATATAGACTATGGAATAAGCCCTCTCTCTAATTTGAAATCACACATATGTGTGTGAACTAGTAGGTACAATTTATTGACAATGTATTCAACTCTAATATTATTTTGGGTAATGATTTCATTATACTTTATGTATTTTTGATCAATCAAAATTGATGCAGAAAAAGAGGCCAACTTATGAAGGCCTCAAATTTTGATCGATATCTCTATTTGAGCCCATATTCATGAAAAAATAACCATCTTTAAAATTTCAATGTATCTATAACCTAAGTTATCTATTTATGAATGTTTTTGATACTTTTTCTAAGGCCATAGTAATGATTGAGAGTTAAGAATTGTAGTTTAATATTATTTTAGATACTTTTATAATTTTAAAAATTAAATATCTCTTAACCAAACTTGAATTTCATTTGATATTCATTTGATAGGTTAATTTTAGTGTTTACATTATTTTTAGAGATTTTTAGAGTTGCACATACTTTCTTGTGAAACTTAATAAAAATAGTAGTTGCTAAAATTAGTGGGTCATGTTTTATTATTTTATAGATTTGTTAATTTTACATGTCAACTCCAATTCTATGTTGATGATTATTTATGCATGGTTTGTAATTATTTGAGCCATTCAATATGAATTAATATAGGTTATTGTTTCATAAGCTTTACCTATTGGTATTATTATGTCTTGTTAGTATATGGGAACATTTTTTGGCATCCAAGAAAGTTAAAATCATGCAGGTTGAAGAGATGGTGTGAGGATGAGGAAGAGTCACTCAGATGAACTAGACTATACTAAAGATGCATAGGTAAGTAGAAAAAAAAATTGAGATCTTTTTAAATCAAAGACAAGGGAGAGCACAAGAAGATGTTGAGGAGGATAAAAATCATGAAGAGGAAATTCAGTAAGAGGAGGAGTAACATGAAAAACTAACGTCAATGGAAGGGAATATGGTTAAAGATTTAGAAGGAAGGAACAAATAAATCAAGGTACATGTTGTAGATTATAGAGGAGGTTTAAAACCATATGATTTGATAGATTTAATAAAAATCAAGGAGAAATTATTCAAATGGAGAATTATGAGAGAATACAAGAAGGTAAAGTTTACATGCATGAAATTAAAGGGTCATGACATGATTTGGTGGGATCACCTGCAGAAAAAAATACTGATTTAACCTTTTTGGGAATAATCAGGGTTTTTATTTCTATTTGGTTAAAAGTATAAGTAAATAAAATTAGTCAATAATTATGCCATAATTAACCTACTAATTTGTTAAATTTGATTATTTTTCAAACTTTCTAAAAATAGCATTTAAATAGATAGAAATGTAACTTAGCTTTGATTTATGTTGATTTCACTGAGATGAAGGCTAATATTGACTATGCAAGACAGGGATAGTATCATGAACCTAGATCTAGGTTTCACTTAGTGAAAGGACATGAGCAATGAAAACATGACACTTTAGGGTTTGACATTATAGTCATGTTCCTATCATTATTGTCCAAACTAGTCACACAAGTTTAAGCTTTTTGGCTTTTATCCAGCAGTCTTGTATGACCCTACGTATGAAATTTACAAGCCTAACACTTAATAGAGCTCCTTATAGAGATAATTTATCTTCAATCCTAGGTCTCCAATAAGCTTGAATAGGACTTTCAAAAATGAGGGCATTAGTGTGTGTAAGATGCACTAGACATGCTTCTCACCCTATATGTGGGCACACTGTCTACATACCAATACTTTGAAGAGAGATCAAGCCATATGTAGTTCTCCCTTACAAAGTGCTTAGTGAAATTGTGATATGAAAATTCAATAAATTCTAAAATTGTAAATTATTAAGGTGGCTATGGGTTGGTGTAAGGATTTTAATGAGCTTGTAAGTATATTAGCTAATTTTTTACATAGAATAGGGAAGATTCCTTCAATAGTATTGTTTATATTGTTGCTTCTTAGTGATATTTTCCAACCTTTTCTAAATGATATTTGAATGGGATTATATATGGATCTATTGGTCATGGGTTAAATTCAATCATGCTAGGCCAAAATAATGAAGAAGATGAATCAAGGAAAAATGGTAATTTGGGCTAAAAATGTAATAAGCATGGAAAAATGGTCCTAGATAAGCTAAAATGAGGTCTTAAAAAGCTATAAATGATTGAAAATCTATGAAAATGTGCCTAAAAGGGTCACTAGAGCAAGAAAGAGGGAACTATAGGTTGGGTGTCAATAGCGACACTGAAGTTACCATTTTTTACATTTTATATGACTACATTTCCCCCCTCATTTATTCTAATGATGCATCAATGAAATATGAGGATAAAGGAATATAATATAAAGAGTACTTGAAGTTACCTATAAGGGTGAATCTCATGAAGCTATTGTTATGTTGGGTGTGCATAGAGAGAGCACATTGTTAAGTATGAATCTGTAAGAAAAATAAAGATTAGATCAGTTCTTATTAGATATGCTATATCTAAAATAAGAACATACAAATCTACGTAAGAGAGATAGAGACGAAGAGAAATGAATGAATATACCTCACTAAGTATGAAAACTAATATAAAACCTATTACGATGTTGAGTGATTCTAGATTATGATGAGTAATGCTAGAAGGTTTTATACTAAGAGAAATATCATGAACAGAACTGAGTGCTCAATTCCCTAAAAGTGGCTCAAGAATGCCAATCCTATCCCTTTGGCTCCATTATCACCTAATAATTAAATCTATATGATCATGCATGTGTTAATTGATGTCTAGACTATTTGTCCAATCCCTCTAAATAGGTGGATAAAGAATACAAAGGCTAGCTAGACTTTTGGCTCCATCATTGCCCTATGAAGTGAAGCTATAAACTGATACCCTTATGAAATTTGTGTCAAATGAGATGGCTTATGAAGCCCATGAATTCTCTATAATATAATAATGTTGGCATGGATAGATGAATACATGTTAGAAACTAGGCCACTCTTGGCCACTTCAAAAGATGGAGATTAGGCTTGTATGAAATCCACTTAAAAATTAAAAGCTAGGCTTATATGGAAGCCACTTGAGAACTCAAGAACTCAGGAATGTGCAGATTAGGCTTATATGTAAGCCACTCTAATATGATGCCAATCCCATGCAGACAGAATAATGCATGCAACTATTGAGAATATATGGGTAATGCTAAAATTAAAAAGAAATGAAAACAAATGTAGTGCATATATTGCCCCCAATAATTGGTGTCTGAAAGATGGATTCTAATTTGGAAGTTATACTAACTATTTTATCTGAAACTAGAAGTGAGAGACATCATGTTGTGTATGATTCCCCTTATATCTAGATTCTCTAAGCAAAAGTGTACTAAAAACTAATGATTTTGATCTAGTATCAATGTGAAAAACTAAAGTTGAATCTACTTTTCTACCTACTAAAAATTTTGGTTTTTCTATTGTTTAGACAAGAGTAACAAAACTAGGACACTATAGTGTCTGGTGCTATTGTCCATGTCTAGCATTGTTTTCTTTTGCTTAAGCTAAAAATTGTGCTAAAATCATCATTGGTTTTTGATCTATTTTGCCTAGTTTGACCCCTGGTTGTTGTTCTAAGCTCTTTTGGAAGTTTAATTTTGATCGTAAGGAGTTTTGATCTCTATGATAAAACCCCTTTTTGTTTCCCCCTCTTTTAAGGGTAGGAATGAAGATCCTGTAATGATTTCCCTCAAAATAAAGAGACTTGAAAGTGTGTGATGTTACAAATATACATGATATAACAATGATAATTGAAAAGATATAACATGGTTTATATTGAGAGATTGTTAGATCGACATGAGTATGCCTAGATAGATATAACATGTAATGTAATATACTAAACTAGAACTCAAATTATAAGTTTGGTTAGTTGTTAGTTATTCCCTGTCATGGAGAGGTAGAGTATGATGTCCATCATGGCATCCAAGAAAGCAAGATAATGCATGATTAGGGTCATGGCATTTTAAACAATTAAAAATAAATCAAGCAACAAGCACTCAAGGAAAGAAGAAAGAAGCATGCAAAATATGGCCAAGGGGAAAAGCAAACATGGAGCATGGTCAAATGTCACTCAATATGTAAATTAAGCATACAAGTCATGTTCAAATGTTTCATACATATACAATGAAAACAACCACATAGATGAGTACAAACAAAAGACATTGGCAAATGTCCAGAGGCACACACATGAATAGAATTGAAGGACATTGGAAAATGTCCTAAGGCACATACAAAAGATAAATAGGAACAAGAAAATGGAATCACATCAAGCTAATGCTAAGGAAGAAAAGAAAGCATATATAAACTAGAAAAACAAATGTGATCTATCTAATCAAATCAAGAATGTGAAGGCATGCAAGACATGTTAGTATAAGACCATGCATATGCTAAGATATATATAAGTGTTATATACTAGTGAAATGTCAATAGATTAATTTATGTAATCTAGTTAATAATGTAAATCATCATGATAACTAGAGTGTGTGGTGTAGGAATTACATAACTTGGATGGTGTAGTCATGTAGAAGATACCACCTGTGGGTAAATATATCGAACTATGTCTCAAATGTAGAAGTAGGATGCCCCTGCAATGGGTAGAGTGAGCCAATCAAGTATTTGTATGTCACTACACACACGCAATGAAGTTTAAATGATGTATTTAATGTAGATAAATCAGTAAACAATAGCATAGAATAGCAAATATAAGTATAGCATAATAGTAGAAAGGTTAAGCATGGATAATGCATACAATCAAAATGTTTTTGATTTATTTGAACATTTTTATACTTTGAAATTTTATATTTATTTTGGATTTTTGAAAGGTTTTTAGTATATGTAAAATTAAGAAATAAAAACTATGTATAGGTATTTGAAAATCAACTATGTACAATCAATCAAAAGATATGATGTGTAAGAAAAATGTGTGACATGACATATTATACATGAAATCTACATAAATGCATAATATTTACTATATTTTTTCATTTATTTCTTTCAAGTGAAGTTAGATGATACACATTAGGGATAAGTTTTTTGGTAATGATATATGGACCTAGCTAATTTGGTTTGAATTTTCCTTTGGTTACTTCTTTGGCATTGACACTGCAAAGATTTTATTTAAGAACGAGATCATTAAATTCAAATTCTCTAGTGTGAAATCATTTGTTGTATGATCATTGTATATGTTTCTAGTAGATTTTGAGATGTTATGTTGCTTGAATGCATGTATTGTCTAACTGCTCAAGCTGGTGTAGATGTTTGTCATGATAGTGGTCATTAGTGAGAACACATTTAAGGATGACATGAATAGATGGGATTTATAATTCCAATGGTAAAACCACTTATGTGCCGTAATTGAGTGAATAAGGAATGGCTCCACTGGGTGTATGAATACTTATAAGATAAGACCATAAAGCAAAGACTAGTTTGTTATGCTAATAATTACCAATTATGGTCACTATTTTGCTCAAAATGCTTTTTATGGTTTTATTGGTGGCCTCTGCTTGACTATTTCCCTATGGGTAGTATGGAGTGGAGAATGTGTGTTTAATATTATACTTTGTGCACAATTTATTGACATTTTTATTCTTGAATGATGTTCCATTATCGGATATGATTGCTACAAGTTGGTGAATGTATGAAATAATATTGGTCATGCGGAAACTACAAATGTCCTCCTTGATAATAGTTTGAATTGGAATGGATTCTACCCACTTGTTAAAGTATTCTATAGTAGTGAGGATGAACTTGCACCCACCGATGGATTTAGGGTTAATCTTTCTAATAAGATCAGTTATCCATAACATGAATCACCATGGAGAGTTGATAGGTTCTAATTTTTGTGAAGTTTCATGTTGTAGGTTACACTTTCCTTGACATTTATTAAATAACTTTGCATAATGTAAACATTCTTCTCCCATGGTGGCCCATTTGTAGCCTTGTCAATGTAATTTGTGGAGCATGGCCTTTCCACTAAAGTTAACACAAAACTCACTATCATATTTATGTGCAAGAGAAATTTTTGCTTTTGTTGAAGTCAAGCATCTAATTAATTGTTTTTCAAATGATCATTTGAAAATGTCCTTGCTAATTATTAAATAACAGAGTGCTTATTTGTGTATCTCATGCTTTTCATTTAATGAGAAATTTTTTGGTGTAATATATTTATTTTAGAAGTTATAGATGTCAGAGAACCATTCTAGAGTAGTAGAACTACGTGTAATGGCTAAGATAAATAGTGCAATCAGATCCAAGCTAGATATTGATGTTGATTATAATCATTTAATTATGAATATATCTTGATTATCATTGATGTCGATAAGAATAAAAAATGTGGCACTTAAAGAATCATCATTTTATTTGCTTGGTATAGTTTATATGGAAAAGTAATCAAATTGTGTTGATAAACATTATACCATGTTATGATGTGGGATAAGATGTTCTTCCTTTATATGATAGACATAATTGACTTGGTTGACCATGAGTTGGGAATCAACAAAGACATGAATAGATTTGATTTAAAGGGACTATGCATAAAATAGACCTAAGATAAGTGATTCATAGCCTACAGTGTTTTTAGTGTAGGAAAAGCTTAATCAGAATGCTATAGGAACCATGTGACTAGAAGGATTGACAAAGATAATGTGTGCCCCTGCACTATATGTGCATTGAGAGCCATCAAAGAACATGGTCCAAGTATCTGAATGAGTAAAATAGTTAATAAAATCATCTCTAAATGTGTCACTAAGATGATTAGTATCCAAGAGTGGTGTTGTTGCCAAATGATCTACAGTAATTTGGCCCTTTATTGATTTTTGGATAACTATCTTTAACTCAAATTCTATATATAACATAACCCATTTTTATATGCGACTAGAAAGATGTGGTTTTGCCATGAGGACCTTTAAAGGGTCTTATTTTGTGATAAATCGAATCTCGTTATTGACCATGTAATGTTGAAGTTTTTGTGTGGCAAAAATTAAAGCTAAACATAGTTTTTATATTATGGAATATTTTTTTATCATAATCAACTAGTGTGTAACTGACGTAGTAAACTACTCACTAAGTATATTGATCATTGAGTTGTGTGAAGAGTGATCATAATGCATATTAGAATAATGGCTATTATAATAATGTGTTATATAATAATTATCACATGCAATAGTCATACAGACTTTGGAATATTCCCTCTCTCTAATTTTAAATCACACATATGTGTGTGAACTAGTAGGTACAATTTATTTACAATGTATTCAACTCCAATATTATTTTGGCTAAAGATTTAATTGTACTTTTTCTATTTTTGCTGAGTCAAAATTGATGTGGAAAAAGATACCAAACTTATGAAGGCCACAAATTTTGATCCATAGCTCTATTTGAGCCCATCTTCATGACAAAATAACCATCTTGAAAATTCCAATGTATCCATAACCTAACTTATATGTTAATGAATGTTTTTGATATTTTTTCTAACGCCATAGTAATGATATGAGGGTCTAAAATTGTAGTTTAATATTATTTTTGTTACTTTTATAATTTTAACAATTGAATATTTTTCAATCAAACTTGAATTTCATTCGATATTCATATGATAAGTTAAATTTAGTGTTTAGTTTATTTTTAAAGATTCTTAAAGTTGCACGTACTTGCTCATGAAACTTACTAAAAATATTAGCTGCTAAAATTAGTAGGTCATGTTTTATTATTTTTTAGATTTGTGAATTTTACATGTCAACTCCAGTTCTAACTTGATGCTTATTTATTCATGGTTTGTAATTATTTGAGCCATTAAATATAAATTAATATAGATTATTGTTCCATAAGCTTTGCCTATAGGTATTATTTTGTCTTGTTAGTATATGGGATCATTTTCTAGTATCAAAGAAAGTTAAAATCATGGAGATTTACGATATGGTGTGAGGATGAGGAAGAGTCACTCAGATGAACTAGACTATAAAAGAGATGCATAGGTAACTAGAAAAATAAATTGATATCATTGGAAATCAAAGAAAAGGGAGAGCACAAGATGATGTTGAGGAGGACACAGATCATGAAGAGGAAATTTGGTAAGAGGAGGAGTAACATGAAAAACTACCATCAATGGAAGGAAATATGGTTAGATATTTAGAAGGAACGAACAAATAAATCAAGGTACATGTTGTACATTATGGAGGAAGTTTAAAACCACACAAGTTAATAGATTGAATGAACGTCAAGGAGAAGTTTTCCAAATGGAGAACTATGAGAGAATACAAGAAGGTAAAGTTTACATGTATGAAATTAAAGGGTCATGATATGATTTGGTGGAATCACTTGTAGAAATAAATACTGATTTAACCTTTGTAGGAATGATTGGAGTTTTTATTTCTATTTAGTTAAAAGTCTGAGTAAAGTAAATTAGTCAATAATTATGCCATAATTAACCCACTAATTTGTTAATTTTGAATATTATTTAGACTTTCTGAAAATAGCAAGTAAATTAAGAGAAATATAACATAGCTTTGAATTATGTTAATTTAAATGAGATGAAGGCTAATATTGACTGTGCAAGACTGGGATAGTATCATGAACCTAGATCTACGTTTCATTTAGTGAATTGATAGGAACAATGAAAACATGACAATTTAGTGTTTGACATTATAGTCATGTTCCTGTCATTATTATCCAAACTAGTCACAAAGTTTTGATCTTTTTGGGTTTTATTCAGAACTCTTATTTGACCCTACCTATGAAATTTCAAAGATTAACACTTAATAAAACTCCTTATAGAGATAATTTATATTCAATCTTAGGTCTCCAATAAACTTGAATAGGACTTTGAAAAAAGAGGACATTATTGTGTGCAAGATGCACTAGACATGTTTCTCACCCTATATGTTGGCACACTGCGTATATACCAATACTTTAAAGAGAGATCAAGCAATATGTAGTTCTCCCTTTGAAAGTGCATAGTTTAATTATGATATGAGAATTCAAGAAATGCTAAAATTGTAAATGTTTGAGGTGGCTAGGGGTTGCTATAAGGATTTGAATGAGCTTGTAAGTATATTGGCTAATTTTTTATAAAGAATAGGGATTATTGCTTGAATAGTGTTGATTATATTATTGCTTCCTAGTGATATTTGCCAACCCTTTCTAAATGATCTTTGAAGGGGATTATATATGGATCTATTGGTCATGGCTTAAATGCAATCATGCTAGGCTAAAACAATGAAGAGGAGGAATCAGGGAAAAATGGTAATTTGGGTTAAAACTATAATTGGATAGGAACACTGAAAAGGGGACACCCTAGGGTCCAATGATATAGTCCAAGTTAGGCATTATTGTCTTGAGGGTATGGGATGTGGGGGTATGGAATAAGTAAATGGTCCTAGATAAAATAGAATGAGGTCTTGAATGCCTATAGATGATAGAAAATCTATGAAAATATGCCTAAAAGGGTCACAAGAGCAAGCAAGAGGGAAATATGGGTTGGATTTTAATAACCACACTCAAGTTACCATTTTTAAAATTTTATATGACTACATTCCCTCCCTCCTTTATTCTAATGATGCATCAAAGTAATATGAGGATAAAGGAAATATAGAAAGTGTACCTGAAGTTACATATAAGGGTGAAGCTCATGAAGCTATTGTGATATTGGGTGTGCATAGAGAGAGCACATTGCGAAGTATGAATCTATAAGAAAAATAAAGAGTAGATCAGTTCTTACTAGATATGCTATATCTAAAATAAGAACGTAGAAAGCTAGGTGTGTGTGTGTGTGTGTGTGTGTGTGTGTGTGTGTGTGTGTGTGTGAGAGAGAGAGAGAGAGAGAGAGAGAGAGAGAGAGAGAGAGAGAGAGAGAGAGAGAGAGGAGGGAGAGAGAGAGAGAGAGAGAGAGAGAGGAATGAATATACCTCATTGATTATGCAAACTAATACAAAACCTATTTTGATGTTGAGTGATGATAGATTATAATGAGTAATGTTGAAAGGTGTTATATGAAGAGCAATATCATGAACAGAGATAAGTGCTCAATTTCTTGGGAGTGGCTAAAGAATGTCAAGCCTGGCCCTTTGGCTCTATTATAACCTAATAAGTAAATTTATATGATCATGCATGTGTTAATCAATGTCTATACTATTTGTCCAATCCCTCTAAATAGGTGGATCAAAAATAAAAAGTCTAGTTGACCCTTGGTTGCATCATTGCCCTATGAATTGAAGCTATAAACTAATACCATTATGAAATGAGTGTCAAATGAGATGGATACTTAAGCCCATGAATGATCTATAATATGATAATGCTGGCATGGAAAGATGGATGTATGCTATAAACTAGGCCACTCTTGGCCACTTCAGAAGATGGATATTAGGCTTGTATGAAATCCACTTAAAAATTGGAAACTAGGATTATATGGAAGCCACTTGAGAACTCAAAAACTCAGTAATGTGGAGATTAGGCTTGTATGAAATCCACTCTAAAGTGATGGAAATCCCCTATAGATGGAATAAGGCATGAAACTCCTAAGAATACATGGGTAATGATAAAATTAAAAAGAAAAGAAAAGAAAAGAAATATAGTGTATATATTGCCCCCAATAACTAGTGTCTGAAACATGGATTTTAATTTGGAAGTTATACTAACTATTGTATCTGAAACTATAAGTAAGAGCCATCATGTCGTGTATGATGCCCTCTATATCTAGATTCTCCAAGCAAAAGTGTACTAAAAACTACTGATTTTGAACTAGTCTCAATGTGAAAAACTATAGTTGAACCTACTTTTCTGCCTATTCTAAAAATTTTGGTTTTTCTATTGTTTGGACAAGATCACTAAAACAAGGACACCCTAGCTTCTGGTGTTATTGCCCATGTCTAAAATTCTTACCTTTTTCTTAAACTAAATTTTTTGTTAAAACCATCATTGTTTTTTTGATCTATTTTGCCTAGTTTGGACTCTGATTATTGTTTTGAGCTATTCTGGAAGTTGGATTTTGAATCTATGGATTTTTTATCTCTATGATAAAACCCTTGTTTGTTTCCCCCTCTTTTAAGGGTAAAAATGAAGACCCAACAATGAGTTCCCTCAAAAGAAAGAGACTTGCAAGTGTGTTATGTTAAAAAGATATATGATATAAAAATGATAATCAACAAGATATAACATGGTTTATATTGAGAGATTGTTAGATTGATAGGAGTATGCCTAGATTTATATAACATGTAATGCAATTTACTAAACTAAAACTAAAATTAGAAGTTTAGTTAGTTGTTAGTTTTTAGTTTTCATGGAGATGTGGAGCATGATGTCCATCATGGAAACCAACATAGTAAGATAATGCATGATTAGGATCATGGCATTATAAAAAATAAAAAATAAATCAAGAAACAAGCACTCAAGGCAAGAAGAAAGAAGAATACAAAAGATGGCCTAGGGTCCAAGAAAACATGGAACATGGGCACATGTCACTCAATATATAAATTAAGCATACAAGGCATGTTCAAATGTCACATACATATACAATTAAAACAACCACATAGAAGACTACAAACAAAGGACATTGGCAAATGTCTAAAGGCACACACATGAATAGAAGTGAAGGAAATTAGAAAATGTCCTGAGGCACATACAAAAGACAAACAGGAACTAGAAAATGCAATCACATCTGGCTAATGCTAAGAAAACAAATAAAGCATGTAGAAACTAGAAATACAAATGTGATTTATATAATCAAATCAAGAATGTGAAGGTATGCAAGACATGTTAGTATAAGACCATGTATATGCTAAGATATATATAAGTGTTATATACTAGTGAAATGTTGATAGAGTAATCTATTTAAGATAGTAAAAAATGTATATCATCATGATAACTAGAGTGTGTGGTGTAGGAGTGACATAACTTGGATGGTGTAGTCATGTAGAAGATACCCCCTATTGGTAAATATATCGAGCTATGTCTTGGATGTAGAAGTAGGATGCCCCATCAATGGGTAGAGTGAAGCAATCAAGGATTTAGATGTCACAACACACACTCAAAGAAGATAAAGTGAGGCATTTGATGTAGGTAAATCAACAAAAAATAGCATAGAATAACAAAAATAAGTCTAGCACATTATTAGAAAGGTAAAGCATGGATAATGCATACAATTAAAAAAATTGATGTTTGTGATTTACTTGAATGTTTTTGTATTTTGAAATTTTATATTGTTTTTGGATTTTTGAAACATTTTAAAGATATGTACAATCAAGCAATAAAAACTATGTATAGGTATTTGAAAAGGAACTATGTACAATCAATCAAAAGAGATGATGTGAAAGAAAAATGTGTGACATGACATATTATACATGAAATCTATGTAAATGCATAATATTCATTGGATTTTTTAGTTTCTTTCCTTCAAGTTAAGCTAGATTATATGCTTTAGGGATAATATTTTTGTTAATGATTTATGGACCTAGCCAATTTGGTTTGAATTTTCCTTTGGTTTATTCTTTGGCATTGACATTGCAAGTATTTTATTTAAGAATGAGATCATTAACATTGAATTGTATGGTGTGAAATCATTTTTTGTATGATTATTGTATATGTTTCTAGTAGATTTTGAGATGTTCTATTACTTAAATGCATGTATTGTCTAATTGCTCGAGCTGATGTAGATGCTTTTCACGATACTGGTCATTAGTGAGAATACATTTAAAGAAGACATGACGAGATGGGATTTTTAATTCCAATGGTAAAACTACTTTCGTGCCATAAATGAGTGAATAAGGAGTGGCTCCTTTGGGTGTATGAATACTTCTACGATAAGCCCATAAAGCATAGACTAATTGGTTGTGTCGATCATCACCAAATTTAGTCACTATTTTGCTCAAAATGCTTTTGATGGTTTTATTGTTAGCCTCTGCTCGACCATTTCCTTGTGGGTAGTATGGAGTAGAGAATGTGTGTTAAATCTTATACTTTATGCCAAATTTATCGATAGTTTTATTCTTGAATGATGTTCCATTATTGGATATGATAGTTGCAAGTAGGTGAATGTATGAAATAATATGGGTCATGAGGAAAATACAAATGTCCTCCCTAATAAGAATTTTAATTGGAGTGGATTCTATCCACCTGTTAATTTATTCTATATCAATGATGATGAGATTGTACCCACTAGTGGTTTCAAGGTTAATCTTTGCAATAAGATCAGTTCTCCATAACATGAATGGCCATAGAGAGTTGATAGGTTGTAATTTTTATGAACGTGATTGTTGTAGGTTACTGTGTCATTGACATTTATTAAATAACTTTGCATATTTTAAACATTCTTCTTTTATGGTGGCCCATTAGTAGCATTGTCAAAGTAATTTTTGGAACATGGCCTTTCCACTAAACTGACCACCACACTCATTATTATGTATGTGTAAGAGAAATTTTGGCTTCTATTGAAGTCAAGCATTTAAGTAATTATTTGTTGAATGATCATTTGAAAATGTCATTGCTAATAATTAAATAATAGAGTGCTTGTTTGTGTATCTTACACTTGTCATTTAATGAGAAATTTTTGGTGTAATATATTTGTTTAGGAACTTATAGATGTCAGAGAACCATTCTAGAGTAGTAGAACTATGTGTAGTGGCTAAGACAAATAGTGCAATCAGATCCATGTTGGATATTGATAGTGATTGTAATCATTTAATTATGAATATATCTTGATTATCATTGATATAGATAGGAATCAAAGATGTGTCACTTGCAAAATCATCATTTTATTTTCTTGGTATAATTTCTATGGAGATGTAATTGAATTGTGATGGTAAACATTATACCATGTTATGATATGGGATAAGATATTCTTCCTTTGTATGATAGACATCATTAACTTGGTTGACCATGACTTGGGAGTCACCGAAGACTTGAATAGATTTGATTTAGAGGGACTATGCATAAAATAGACATAAGATAAGTGCTACATAGCCTATAGTGTTGTTAGTGTAAGAAAATCTTAGTCAGTATGCTATAGAAACCATGTGACTAGAAGGATCAATAAAGATAATGCATGCCGCTTCACTAGATGTGCATCGAGAGCCATAAAAGAACCTGGTCCAAGCATTTGAATGAGTATAATAGGTAGTGAAATCATCTTTGAATGTGTCACTAAGATGGTTCTTATCCAAGAGTGTTGTTGTTGCCAAATGGTTTGCAATGATTTGGCCATTTATTGATTTTTGGAGAATTATCTTTAACTCAAATTATATTAATAGCATAACCCATTTTTATATGCAACTAAAAAGATGTGTTTTTTCCATGAGGACCTTAAAGGGGTCTTCTTTTGTGTTAACCTGATCATTATTTACCATGTAATGCTAAACTTTTTGTGTGCCAAAAATTAAAGCTAAACATAGTTTTTATATTATGGAATAATTTTTATCATAATCAACCAGTGTGTGATTAATGTAGTAAACTAATCACTTAGTATGTTGATCATTGTGTTGTGTGAAGAGTGATCCTAATGCATTATTTGTTTCTAATATATATGTTAGGAAAGGCTTATTATGGATAGGTGATTCTAAAATAGGTGGATTAAGAAGATATTCCTTGATTGTATCAAAGTTGTCTTCACAGGATTGGTCTCAAACATACTTTATCTTTATTTAATAATCACATGAATGCGTAATTTTTATCATCAAATTAATCTAAAAAATGATGGATTGCTTAGATCTTGCCTTTTAAGGATTGAAGTTTTTTTAAGTTTATAGGAGGTGGGATATCAATAATTTCTTTGACTTTTTTAGGATTAACCTCTATGCCATGTTGAGAAATAATGAAACGCAAGAGATTGCCTAAAATAACTCTAAAAATACATTTATTTGTGTTGAGTTGAACATTATATTTCTTGAGTCTTTAAAAGATATTTCATAAATCAATAGTGTGATGTTATCATTATTTTGATTTAGCTAATATATCATCGACATAATCCTCAATAATATGGTGAATTAAATCATGAAAGATATGTGTCATGGTATGTTGATACGTGGCCCTATAATTTTTATCCAAAAGGCACAATAATATAGTAAAATTTACCCTAAGGTGTTGTAAAATATTTTTTCTCTTCATCTTCTTCAGCGATCTTGATTTGGTTGTATCTAGTGAAGTCATCCATAAATGATAACATTTCATTCCTGGCTATGGAATCAATGATCATGTCGATATTAGGAAAGGGGAAATAATCTTTTGGGCATGCTTTATTTAAATCTCAAGAATCAAAACAACATCAAATTTTCTTGTTAGGTTTTACTATAGGGACTATGTTAGAAATCCATTCAGGGTGTACTGCTAATCAAATGAAGCTAGCATCTAAGAGGCATTAGATCTCATTTTTGACTAATAGAGCCACCATAAGATACATTTTATGATTTTTTTGTGTAACTAATTTAGAGTACAGGTATAAGGGAATTTGATGGACTACTATAGATGTACTAATTCCTGGCATATTTGAGTAATACCAAGCAAAGAGTTTTGGGAAATATATTAAATCTTGAAAAATATCTATATCTTATTCTTTTCATAAGGTAGAATATAATACGATAATGAAGGGATCTTGGTTAGTTTTAAAATTAAAATTAATTATTTCTTCATTAATCAATGTGGAATGGTTGAGTGTATAGGGAGTGGTTGGAATAGTATCATCTGAATCAACTAGTATGTCTTAGGGAGAATCTAAGCTTTCCCTAAATTATGCATGAGCATTTGTGTGATGAGGGAATATATTTTTATGATATCAAGATGGAATTTCTTCATATGATCTGATAAACTATAAGATGGATCCATCATTGGAGAATTCATCTAATGTGAACATGTTTGGTGAGGCTTTGTCATCAATGACATCAAGATAGATCAATGATAATACTAAAGTATGATTAATGGTGTGGTCTACTAGTGTAGTGGGTGGACAAAAATTTATATGTTTTGAAGTGGTGGTAGAAGGCTTATTATGAAGATGGGTAAGCTAATATCTTATCCCTTGTGTTCCATGTTGTGTAGATGCCTCAATAGGATTGATGATTCCTTGTTTGTGCTTTCCCAAACCTTTACCATCACATCCCATTTTATTAATACATTTCTGTGAAAAGGGAGAGGTAATATGGTGATTTTTTTTTGATGGTATTATGGAACTTGGAGTTTTTTTATGTGTTGCATGGTTTGAGGGTACATTATGAATAACAAGTTGTGTAGGTAAGTGGGCAAGATTGAAGTGTGGAATATAATTTTTTGGTGTTTCAACAACCTAGGAGTATTTAAAAGGTTCGTTATCTATTGGTAATGTGTAGATGTAGCCTTTATGACTAAATTTTAGACAAGCATGGAGTGTAGAAGGGACTATATGCATATCATGAATCCATCACCAACAAAGTAATAAATTATAGTTGAGGTCATTTAGCATGACTTGGAAAATATTTGGTGGTGTATTTGGACCTAAGGTAAGATTGAGTGTTATTTGAGCCATGAATTTTTGGGGGATGTTATAAAAACCTTTGATGTTAATATTAGAGTGGTCTAGAACATAACGTTTTATATTAAGACATTTAAGAAAAAAAATGTTGCAAATGTTGAGTCCTGAACCATTATCAACTAACCCTATTTTTATCCCCTCATCATTAATTATCAATTGAATATATAGAGGTAAATGTTGTTAAATGATGTGTTTTGGTGGTAAATCCTCTTTCTCAAAGGAAATATGCTCTTCAATTCATTTCATTGTGTTGAGGATAGATGCAACATAAGTTGCTTTGACTAGAACAATAATTCTAATATTGCGAAGGGATACATACAACACATTTATAAACATCTGATTATTGAAGAATCTTAAGAATAGAAGTAATATATAAAGAGGTGATAACCTAATTGATAAATCTATATCCATGGGTGTAATCAACTTTCATATCTTCATAAACTTGGGTTATAACATGGACCACATGATATACTATAGGCATAGAGCTGGTAGTATGTGTGGGATAAGAGCTAGATGTACCAAGCTTGAAGGGAGGAGGGATAGATATAACCACTAGTGTTTGCTCGTGTCTAGTAGTGATAGGGGGATACTCAAAATTAGTTAATGAGTTATATTCATGTAGGTAGAAGGTGTGAATGTGGAGTAAAATCCATGAAATTTGAGTGGTGATTTGTACAATAATATGTTTATAAAAAACATTCCACAAGGGAGATCGCAAGCAAGGGACACAAAACATGTACTTGTGCATGAATGTATAGAAAATTGTGGCATGAATCATAAAATTTATAACTTGTTTAGAATGATAAACTTGAAAATATTTCCATATGAGAAATATAAAGCAAGGGATAGAGAACATGTATTTGTGCAAAAATGTATATAAAATTGTGACATGAATCATAACATTTCTAACATGTTTAGTATGATGAACATGGAAATATTTTCATATGAGAGATATAAAGCAAGGGGTATAAAACATGTATTTGTGCACAAATGTATAGAAAATTGTGACATGAGTCATAACATTTGTAACATGTATAGCATGATAAACTTGAAAATATTTCCATATGTGTAATAGAGAGTATGCAAAAGGAATATTGAAATTTTGTACATTTTTATCCATGAATTTTGTAATATCATTCCTTATTATAAAAAATAAGAATGAAATGCAAAGATTAAATATTTGTATTAACATATGATAAACTTCATCATTCATGTACATGATAGGGCCAATGATGGTCTCTTTGTTATTTATAAGAAATGTAATAAATTTTTATAAATAAGTGAGATCCATTTTGTCTAATCTGATTATAGATGTAAGGTGATACCACAAAAGAAATAGGACCTAGTGTATGGAACTAGGGTTTGAAAGATGATATTTTGATAAATTTCTATGAAATATTGAAATTAAAAGTGGATTTCTAAGTTAGATATGCAAGTAAAAAATCAGAAATTTATAGGAAAATTAGTGATATAATGGGATCTAGTAAATGTAACTAGGGTTTTGAAAAATAAAATATTATTGAGAATTACTATAAATTTTTGAATTTTGAATGGATTTTTTATTTAAATATGCTAGTAAAAATTTAGAAAATGATTGGAAAATTACTAGAAAATTACTGGGAACTAGAATGGTCAACTATAGTTTTAAATAAAATTATTTTAAAATTAATTCAAAATTTTAAAGCTTTATGCAAATTTATAATTTTATTTTTTAAGAAAAAAATCAGAATAATATGGAAGAAATCAATAGTAAATTTACCCTCAAGTTTCTAGTGCTTTTATGCATAAACATGTAAGTTGATTTAACCAAATGATTTAACCTTTTTGGAAATAATTAGGGTTTTTATTCCTATTTAGTTAAAAGTCTAAGTAAATTAAACTAGTCAATAATTATACAAAATTAACCTAGTGATTTTTTAATTCTGATTGTTGTTTAGAGTTTCTAAAACTAACACATAAATAGAGAGAAATATAACTTAGCTTAGAACTGTGTTGATCTAACTGCGATGAAGACTAATTTTGACTATGCAAGACTAGAACAATATCAGGAATGTGGATCTTGATTTCATTCAATGAAAATAGAAGAGCACCAAAAATAGGACACTTTGGGGTCTGGTGCTCTAGTCACATAGATCTAAGCTTTATGGGTTCTGTCTGCCACTCTTCTATGACCCTACTTATGAAATTTTGAAGATTAACTTTTAACATAACTCCTTATAGAGATTATTTATCTTTGATCTTAGGTATCCAATAAGCTTCAATAGGACTTTAAGAAAATATGGGGGTTAGTGTGTGTAAGATGCATTGGATGTGCTTCACACCTCATCTGTGGGCACACTACCCTACATATCAATACTGTGAAGAGGGATCAAGCCATATGTAGTTATCCCTTTGAAAGTGATTAGTGTAATTGTTATGTGACAATGCAAAAAATGCTAAAATCAGATATACTTGAGGTGTCTAGGGGCTGTTGTAAGGATTTGAATGATCTTGTAAGTGTATTAGATGGTTGTATGTAGAGAATAGGGAATATTTCTTGAATAATTTTTCTTATATACTTGCTTTCTTAGTGATATTTTCCTAACCTTCCCAAATGATCTTTGAATGGGATTATATAGGAATCTATTGGTTATGGGTTAAATGCAATCATACTAAGCTGACATAATAAAGAGGAGGAATCATGAAAAAATCGTATTCTAGGCTCAAAATGTAATTAGACAAGAGTGCCAGAAAGTAGGTATCCTAGGGTCCAATGCTATAGTCCATGTTGGGTGGTATTGTCATAAGGGTATGGGACCTCAAACGATGGAATAAGAATGGAAAAAGTGTCCTAGCTAAGCTAGAATGAGGTCTTGAAAGCCTATAGATGACTGGGAATCAATGAAAAGGTGCCTAGAAGGGTAATGAGATCAAGCAAGAGGGAACTATGGGTTTGGTGTCATTATCCACACTCAAGTTACCAATTTTTGCATTTTATATCGCTAAAAATACACACATCTATAATATCTACTAAATCCATCATCCTATGTGTTAATAGATATTATATGTTTTATAAAAAGTCTTCCTATATTTCATTACTCATTATTCTATAAGATGGAGGATGATTCATGAAATGATCATACAAAATAAATTAATTATAAATAGGAATATACAAAAAATGTTTGAAAAAAATATAGAATGTTTTATGATGTTTCACCAAAAAGGAGTTAGGAGCATAATAAATTCAATATGAAAAACACAACTAACACTAACTATCTCATTAAAGATCTCCAAAAATATTCCCTACATGTTTTTTTTTAATGCAAATTTATTAAAATCGATTAACTAAGGCAATATAATCTACCTTATGTATGACTTACCATAACACATATCCATAGTAATGACAATTATACACCAAATAAATATGTCAATATATATATTTACATGTATTACGCTTACATGTTCATTAATACCTAGTATTAAATACTATAAATGACTTTTTGATGCTACTGTAGCTTACTTTAGGAACACTAATATGCAAGTTATAAAATTTAAAAGAATACTTATATCATAAACATTTATAAAACTGAGAAGTTAAAAATAATCAGTGTTAATACTACCTTTAGCCTTAAAAGAAACTTATTTTTAATGAATGATATCAATATTTATAGACAACCTATTTGACTGGGTGCCACCACCATGGAAGTAAATGCTTCTCTAATATAAAATTATCTTGCTATGAGGAGGAGATGAAACTCATTTTCCAAAAGGATAGGAAAAAGAAAAGTGGCCCACATGGTTTCATTAGTCCACCACACAAGGTGAAGATAATATATACTACACTTATATGTATGCTAATAGGTTTTAAGTGCAAACCCACAATGTTCTTGGTCTCTTCTACAAAAATTGGTCCTTTAATTGAATAAATTTATATTTTAATTTCATTGGGTCTATCATTCAAAATGTGTCAATAGTAAGAATTGAAATATTGTGAATGATGACATTAGGCCATGTGTTGAACCTAGGACTCTAATTATATAATGGAATAACCCTTCGCTTGGGTAACGAAAAATACATTGAAATTATTTTGCATATTAATTTAATAGTTATACGATTACATATAATCAATTAGATTAATTTTCTAATTAAAGTAGATGAAAAATGAAAACCAACACATTTAAGTGAAGGGAAAGTGTAGATGATTATACCTTCTAATGGTGGAAAATTATTCATGATAAAAGAAATTAATTCATGTTCATCCAAGGGTTTCCCACTACCTTTAACTTGTCACAAATGTCTTTCACCTACAATAAAATCTTATAACATGGCCAACCATTTTGTATTCTAATTAAAAATAACATTTTATTTAATTATAACACTCTTATGGATTTAAAATGTCAGTATTTTGTGGTAATATGTTTCCATAACTTTGATGTAATTGTCACATTTTAAACTTCTGATATCAAATTATCAACTTTTAAAAGTCTTAACATAACTAGGGCTTCTCAATGATGTTATCGTAGTCACTAGGTGCATTATATTTTCTATCTTATTTATAAATTACAATTTAAGTAGGATTATAATACTCACATATTACAAAATCCACTAACTAGATTTTTATCTATTAACGTTTGAGACCTTGGTAGCAACAAATGCTTTAAACTAGCCATTTTACCTAGTCTTTCACTAAATAGTTAAATAATAAAAATATAAAGGATTTTGTAGAGATTCCTTTTCCACAATAATTTCATCCTAAAAATAGATAATACTTCCAATTTTAAAAAATATTTTTAATATTTTATGAGAAATTTGACTAGCCAAAATATGGAAAATAGTCTAAAAAACAAGGATACAATTAAATTTAAAGTTTTACACATCTATTTTATAAAACTATATTTGTGTCAACAAGAACCGAAAAATAGACAATGTGACAATTTTTTATGTTTCTATGATGCACTATTTTTTTTTATGTAGAATTCAATCTCTTTGTTCATGTCTTTCTAGGATTTTTTCTTAAACATTTTCTAAGGATAGATTAATACAAATTTAAATCATTTATTTTTTTACTTATAATGATTATATAATCCAATAATTCATGTAAAATTAAATGGTATTATAGAAACCAATTAGTAAAGAACTGTGTATGTGTAAATAGTTGCATCTAAATTTTACTTATGCATATGTTACTTTGCTTTCTCCCTAATTCCTCCTCCACTAAGAGTTTTATTATGTAAGGAAATTTGAATAGTGATGTATAATATTATACTCCATATCATGGTGATTCATGGCTATTAATGGAAATATTTAGGGATTCTTTCAAAAAACACATAAGAATTAAACGATGCAATAGTCCCTTAGGAACCACATCTTCCTTCTTATAGGGTGTCGTACTCTCAATAATGGATAAATATATGGTTATAATTAACTTTACACATTTTATATTGACTATATATCATATAAGTAATCTTTTATTTACTCTTATTTTTTAATTTCAGTTAGATTGTGGTGCTTCATCAATTTTTTCACTTCACCTTTAAACACGTTGCTTCAGATATTAGACAAAAACACATATAATAATTCAAATCCTCTCAACAATATTACATTCCTTATTTAAGAATAGTTAGACACCTTTAGTCAACACACCACACTCCAAACACATCATGAATATCTTTATAATGCAATGTTTCTTTTTTAGTGTGGTACACTACTCTTTCCTCACAACATGAATAATTTTTATTTCTACAATGTTATACCTCTATTTCAAGATTCTACATATTAGAAGAAATATTTATAACCCATTACCATTCCAAAATTTACCTTATTTAAATTAACATAGACCTTACCTTGAAACATTCATACGCTATGCTTCATTTTATCGAAAATGCCGCCTCTCACCAAAATGATCCATTTCCAAGCTCTGTATAAACTATTTTTGAGACCATAAAAATTTTCATGTAAATGCAATAATATAAAATATGTATATTATTTAAATGAAGGACCATATTAAATATATCACAATAAGCATAAAATAAGTGAGAACCCTTAAAACAATAAGGTAAATTATGCTTAACAAACTTCTAATAAAATAACAAGCTAACATGACTAACAGTATGTTAACCAAGATAATAAAAAATAGTCTAATTATTATAATATGAATTGATTAGATAGGGAGGTCTTATAACCATTTAAATGTGTAGTCTTTAAGACTAAACACAAATATATTAATTAATAACTTATTCTTGGATACATAGTCCAAATATGTTTCATGAAAGACCTAATTATGTTATTTTTTATCACCTTTACCATCATATAGTTTAATATTACATTACACAAATATTATATGTAAGGGATAAGTTGAGATGTATCAGTCCAACATGTTATTACCCAAAACTATACAGAAGCAATTGAGCCTTTTCTATGTATAAACGACTAATTTGTTTATCCCACATCCTATCTCAAGTGTTCATCATAGGTCAAGTATCCTATAGTGGTCTATCAAATTCCAAGTTGAAGTCATGTTTGAGCATATCAAAACCCTTGTTCCAATTTCCCTAGCTTAGGCCCTTTAATTTAAATTCAAATCTAGGGGAGCAGTTTAAGTGGGAATGATTTAAAAAAATGCCATGAACCTTGTCTAATTTTTGTACTAAGGCTTAGTCATATTTATGTAATGACCAAACCTTAGTCTAAATTCATATTTGGTGCCTTTTATATCTCACATCCCTTGGTGACTTTTATTTATCATCATTGTCTAAATAACACTTGGTCTTTTTGTTATAAACTTATCTCAAAGTCCTATCCTAAATCTTCCATTGTGTGTAACAAAACCTTAGGTTAAGACTTTATATTAAGTTCTTTATTCCCTATATTTTGACCTATTTTTTTCATTATTAACATGGAGCCAATCACAATTGACCTAGTGGATCACAATCTAATAATGTGCATGAACTTGGACCGAGTTGATTAGATGGTGCATACAGAAAACAATAAGTCAAGAATCTTGATCAATGATGTGTGTTTACCTAGGTGGAGATGATCAAACGATGTGAGATCAAAGTTGAAATGTCAGATGTTCTAAAATCTCTATAGGAGTGACAAGTGTAGCCATCTTAGAGGGTAGTTCAAAGATCTAAAGACATGTGATAGATTTATCATGTTAATGGACTTGTGGAGGGATCTGAGAGTGATAAATAGTACCGTCTTGGGCACTCAAGAAGTAGATCAATGGTTCATGAGCCCTTCAATAAGTTAATAAGTAAATAAGACTAGTGTAAGCATGAAGATGATGAGTTTCATAACCATGGTGATTGGAACAAAGATCAGCTAATAGATTTCAACCTTACACATTTTGATCCGATGGTGTGAGCTAAAGACGGACTTTGCAAATAAATAGGGCTAAATAAGAATCCACCAAATCGTAAAAGGACATTAACCCAATAGAGAATGAATGTGTAGAGTGCATAAAGCCCAAAAATTATCTAAGTGGAATGATCTTAGTGGTTTCAATAGAGATATAATTGCTTGTAATAAAATTTAATGCTAAAGGGACACTGAGAGCTCATAAAGCTACCAAGTAGCATGTTCATGTTCAACATGTAGACAAGGATCTAGCAGTGCTTTCCTTACATGGACATTTAAATGGATCTCAAAGTAAATGTGGAAGAAATAAGTGTCAATCCTACATCTCATGATTAAATCTCAAGCATATTTTAAAGATCTAAAAGTGCAACCAAAGAGTTGATAGTTCAATGGGATTAGAGATTTAATGAGAGCATTACACATGGTGTGATAGTGTTTGAGCAATGAAACGATCTTGGATCTCATGAGATGTTGTCATGTGGCATAATATTGTAAGCTTAGAGATGAGGATCAATATACCATGATGAAGTCAAGTCCCAGATAATTCTTTAAGGATCAATGTTGTGTTTTTGACCTAGTTTCAAAATTGTATGAGAAGGTGACAAGTGTCCAAGTGAGGTTATGAAAACCAATGAAAAGACACCTACCAGTAGAGGGTCCTGGCTACTTCCATGAATAGAAAATGGCACTCCTATAACCAACCAAATAAAAGGGTCCTACCTAAGAAATCATAATAAATATAAAGGTGCCACATGGCACACTACAAATGGGTCATCACATCAAGATTTGTCTCTAACACCTGAGACCAGTCATAAATTGACATGTGTTAAAATTGGAATCGTTTAAGTAGCTTAGTGAGTTTTAAACCCCATGAATCCATAATTGGATCCAATGTGGCATGACAAATGTCAATATGTGGTAATATATGTCTTAAGAGTTAAAAGTGATTACTTTTTCATGGATGGGCCACAATTCAAAGCATATAAGGTCTATGGGCCATCTAGAGCATATTTTTGGTTAAAAATAATTTTATACATCTACCACATCTAGAGAATCTCAATGCCATCATTTTAAGTGTAGGTTATCCCATGGCATGCATAACAGGAAAGGCAACTATCTAGGAGGTTCCAACTATGCAAGCAAGTTGTCAAGGATATCTCCAAATAGTTACACATGAGGACAAAGTTTTTTCATCCTCCATCAAAAAATTTCACCTTCCAAATCATGTAAAAGGGAATCTCTAGTAAAAAAATTAAAGGGTTTGTTGAGAATAATCATCACTCTTTGTAGAGGCAGTTAGAGAAATGATTTTTATTGAAAAATGGATGAAGATTTTATGCGTGGCAAGGAATATTTTCCAACTAGGAACATCTTGGTGGAATTTGGAGGGATGGGTTACAATTTTTTAAATTGAAACCCATAGTCACATATTTGAATAGGGTGAAAAATGTATAAATAGAGGGTTTCTCCTCTACTTTCATTGTTGTTGGTTGTTCATTCTCTCTAATCCTAGGTTCTATAAATTTTTATGGATCAAATGTTGTGTGTATATCTTATCTCCCTTTCTAAGGTGGTTGTAAGTGTATAACCATTAGAAAGATTTGAGAGCATATTTGCATCTCCCTTATCCAACATGGAGAAATATAACCATGCTTGTCCTCATAGCAGAATTTTAAAACGTTGGTTTATGTAATATTTTATTTCAAGTAAATGGAGAATACTTATGGTTTTTTATTGTATACTATTAATAAAATGCAATTAAAATTTTTACATGATATCTTGATTGGATGTCTAACTTTGTGCTTATGTATGGCTATCATCCTGGACATAGATCTAGTTTATAAACCCCTTTTTGTATAGATATTTCAAGATATTTTGTTTAATACCTTATTAGGGCACCCTAGGTTCAAGAATTTAGAAAGAAAAAATCTTTGAGATTCTAGTCTCATTGTATGTTCTAGGATTTTAGGGATCATTTGGGAATTTGCATTCTATTGGCACTAATGGATGAAAATTTCTACTTTTAGTTTACATAGCTTGAATTTTAGTTTTCCTATAAATTTACAATAGGCGATGTCATGTATGTTGAAAGAAACCCTATTATTTGAAAAACCACCAACACACCACCCTTTTCTATTATTAATAAGATATCCTACCCTACAAATAATTCACACTTGTTAAATATCATTAGTGTTATTTTACTAAAAATACATAAGATATTGCTTATATAACATGAATTTTCATCTTGTTCTTTAAATATTATCATTGTAGGCTTCCATCCAGACAAGTTTTTGAAAATTATTTAGAATGAAGTTTGCAATCACTTCTATATCTATCTTCAGTTGTGTATGTGATCTAAAGCATTTGTTTATTCTATGTGACAACCCTTCCCTAGTGGATTGAACAATTTTGGTTATGACCTGGTCACATTTATGTATCTTTATGACAAAACTCATCATGGATGTTGAATTATAGAATCTCTCCATGTGAGCAACCTACCCCATAGGTCCTCTCACCTTGGTTTAGGTAGAGCTAGAAGTAGTAAGAACCTGACCATACCCTTTATCGATGCCTCTCAGTCATTTTATACATCTAATCCATTCTAGATTCCAAACCCTTCCCTAGATATAATGACATACTAGTGGGTTTTTCATCTTTGTTTTCCATTTTTTTCAAGTGTGCAAGACCGAGTGATAAAGGTGTATAAATCAGAACCCACACTTTATTGGCATTATTACCAAGGATAGAAAAGAAACCCATGACACTTGTTGATCCAAAACTAAAAAAGCTTTGGTTGAAATATAATTCAAAAAAAATAATAACACAATTCAAATAATGCTATCTCTGAAAAGAGATGTTTTATTTATCATAATTTTAGACCCAAACATATGCTTATCTCTGAGAAGAGATGTCTGATTTCCATTTCAGGTTACATCTTCATTTATACATGTTTTGAAGGTGTGGGGAGGATATGGAAGGTCACCAATCTCGAGTGAGATGAATTGGTTCAACTTCCATTATTTACAACAATACACAATTCAAGGAATTACTATTTTTAGAAACTTACTATTTTTAGACTGGACTACTAAAATTGAAATTTGGGGCACTTTCATTGGGTTTTAGGGGGAAAAAATTCATTGAGCAGAGATCCATACCATATCAAGGCATTCCCCTCATTATTATCTTTCAAATAGTTCAAACGGTGAGTCAATTGGAGCTACGGTGCAAAAGTTATGGCTCCCGAAAGTTCTACCATCAAATGGGGTGGACCCATCACCCGAATTATCATCTGAATTGTTGTCTGGATCACTTGTGTTATCAGGGAATCTTGTAGAAAGTTTTAAGTATTTCAAGTTGTTAATTTTTTTGTTTTTATTTTCTACATTCAGATTATCTTGGTTGTCAACACCACATCACTCCACTGGGGATGTGATAGGAATTGAAATATTTGGAAATTTGAATTTTATTGAGTTTATTGCAAAGAGATGTTAAAAATTACTTGTTGGAAGGTGATTTCTCCCATTTAGGACATAATTATAAAAATTCCAATGTCTTTTCCTTTTATCTCATCAATAAATTCAACAAGTATGTTTTTATCATGTATTACAATCAATGTGTTAACTATTATATTCTACAATTATGATTATAGTGGTGACTCCAACTTTACTATCCAATTTCAAATAAAATTGGTGCCTATTTTGAATATCTTAATTTTTGGATTTGATTGTTTTCTTCCTTGAAAATTTGGAAGGATTGAGATAATCCTTCAAAGGTGACCCATCTAGGCAACTTGTCTCACCCTTAAATACTCATAAATGAAGAAAGAGACATGTTTCGAGGCTTGTTGAAGGGAAAATTTTGTCTTACTAAATAGTATATATATATTGCCACGATCCTGATAATATTGAGATTTTTTTAGAAATTCTCATTATTGAGGACTTTCATAACTCTTTTAGTCACTCTAAAACATATAGTTCTAATTATTTTCCATCTCCTTCTCAACTAGATGAATCCCCTCCTAAGTTAAATATAACAAACCCCACAAATTCACCCCCTCATCTCCCTTTGTTAGTTTTTATTGAACCTCCAATTAAACCAATCATGAGGCATAGAGACCCAAATGAGGATGAGCATCCTACATGTTGTGTTCCTAAATTTAGGCCTATAAATTTTGATAACATGGAAGGTTAGCCTAATGAAGTCCAAAATGAAGTAAGGAATGCCTTTCCAAATTATAGGGGAATAATGTAGTGAGTGGTGATCAGTACCTAAGGGCTTTCATTATATCACTGAATATTATGAGGTTGAACATGAGTATGTGTGCATTATGTTTTTTGTGCACATGTTGGAATAAGATGCATGTGAGTGGTTCAAATCTCTTCCTAGTGGATGAATTGATTCATGGGAGTAAATGAGTAATGTTTTCATAATTGAGTATGGTGATAGAGTTGATCTAAGGTTACTTTTGACTAAGTTTGAAAACATCAAGAAGAACCATAATAAGTACATGTAAGAATTCAACACACCATTTAATAAACCTACCCAAGAACATAAGGTCTAGTAGTACATTGTAATTGATAAAATATTATGATGCCTTTGATAAGTAGGTTGCATATTACTTGCAAGACAAGGCTCCCATGAACCTACAGTTGGCATTCAATATGGCCATCCAAATTGAGAATAGCTTAAAGGCTATGGGAAATACCATGAACAAGAAGGATGATGTGAAGTTGTTCAATCTTGAAAAAAAGTAGTCTACTAAGAATTCCAATCTTGAGGAAACAACTAGGACTTTGGCCTTCTCTCTCAAAAAGATATCCTACAAGCCTGCCAAAACTAAGAAGGGGATCCCTCATGTGTCTACCAGTCAAGAGAGGGATCCAAATATGAATCAAGCATAAATATGGCATGTTTTCCATAATAGAGACAATGATATATGGAAAAGGCCTACATGTAATGAAAGTATATATAAACATCAGAATGGAGTGGCTATGAAAGAAGTTCCTTATTCATTGAATGCTAAAATGAATATGATAGGTTTTGACATTTATGTTGATTGGTGTGACAAGTTATTACTTACACATCCTTCATGTGATACAACTAAACTGGTTGATGAAGATGCAAATGAAGCTAAGTTTGCATCATCTGGTGATGAGGTTATGATGCTTAATTATTAAAGTCCCCAAACCAAGATATCTACCTCCATAGAATTGATGGCTAATTTTATTGTTGATCAATTTTGGAGTGTGATGAAAAAGTTGTGTCCCAAGTTGCAAATTTACTTTTGAGGTTAATATGGAAAAAACATATGAATTATGCATTTGTGATTTTGAATTTTTAAGATAAATGATGATAAAAAATATGATGGGGGAATTCTATTAGTTGAGGATAGGTAGCTTCTAATTAATGTAAAAATTACCCAAGAAAAGGATACTACTTGAAAAATAGGCAACCGGTTATTGCTCCGCAAGATACTACCCCTACAAATCCAAGGGTAGGGGATACAAGGTAGCTCAGAAAACTATGGTAGTTACTAAAACTACCAAACTAGTCCCCATTTCCCAAGTTACTAAGCCTAGAGGTAATCCTACTAAAAATAAAGTATCTTTGTTATCAAATATTCCTAAGGGTGTGAATGATTTTAAACAAAATCCACATTTTAAGGCTTTTATTAAGCATGTAAATCCACCCCAACATACTCCACCTCAGACCTTATCTGATTATATTCCATCTGAAGGTCTTATTACCCTTCCACAAAATACTCCTCTTCCTTAGTATAATATATGTGATATGTCCCAAGTGTTGAGCCAAATCAAAATCACCGTTCCACTTGTTGAATTATTAAGAATACCTAAGCATAGGAAGATGGAATTTAAATACTTGGAATTTGGTGAGAAGTTATCTATAAATGAAATTGACTTACCCCAAACACCCCCAAAAAGTGATGAGTAATCTAAAGAGGTTTTTGAACCCTCTCTAAATGTCTATTTGGGGACTGTGTTAGTAGAGAGTTAGATGAATGTGGATCCATTTTATAAATCCCTATCGATCAATGGTCTTATTTTCCATAATTACATGTCTAATTTTAGTGCTTCTTTTAACGTAATAAGTGGTTCTTATAATGTAACACCCCTAAATGTCTTAAATGAGCTCAAAGTTAAGATTACATCAGCCTTTGGTAAGTTTTATGACATGGAGTCATGAGAAGTTCTATTTGTTAGACATGTCAAGGGATTTGTAGTGCATCTAGGTAAGTATTTGAATATAGACATGATAATTGTGGACTACCAACCTAAGTGGGGGATATTGCTATCACATAAATGGGATACTATCATTGGTGAAAGTGTACAAATGGCCCTTTCCTATGCCACCAATCCATTGGATGGTAATATGGTCAAACATTAAATAGAACTAAAGATAGTACATGTAAATGAAGTATTGTACATAGAAGTTGGGCTTAAGAATTTCATTGGGAATGTTGACACTAATGAATAGTGTTTTAATTTTTGTGTGGTACCTGAAAACAAAGGTGTAATTTGGAAGGTGTGTTTTGATGGGGCTTTCTCCAATCTTGTAAATGGAGTAGGGGTTGTATTCTATGCCCCTAATGGTAAGTGTTTCAAGCTTTCTTTTATGTTATCCTTTGAGTGTACTATTAATACTAATAAGTATGAGGCACTCTTACTTGGTTTATAGATTACCCATAAACATGGAATTAAAATCTTGATTGATAAGGGTGATTTTGAGCTATTGGTAAAACAAGTCTATAATGATTATGACACCAAAAACAAAAGGTTGAAACAATATCAGAATGCTCTTTGGGATTTGATTGAATTTTTGAAGGCATTCAACATTTTTTATCATGATAGAAGTTTCAATGAAGAGTTTGATAGACTTGTAAGGTTAGGTGCTCAGTTTGACATTGACAATACAAGCCCTCATTTTCATTATCAAGTGGAGGTGCTTATTAGTCCTTCAATACCAGATAATGCTCATCATAGCAAGTGTTTCAAGATGATAAAAAAATCAAGAGGTTTATCAATTATGAAGCTGAGTTTAATGATCAACTCATAGATTTAGAATCTATGGTTTAGGGTTGTGACATAGAATAAACATTATTTGGGAAGGACATTATCTAGGTAAAGACAAACACGCTCCTTAGATGATTGGTAAGTTTAGAAGTGTCTTTTGATGGAGCATATAAAATCAAGACTTGAGATTCATTTATTTCAATGGATGTGAATTTAGGTTATCATGAGAATCTAAAGAAGGTTTGGATAGGTTCTCACCTAAGTGCAGCTAAGAAGCAAGTTTACATATAGTTGTTAAGAAAGTACCAAGATTATTTAGCATGGTTTTATTCTAGGTTGAAAGTGTATAGGGAAGACATCTTCCAACATATCATCCCATTACAGCCTAATATCAAGCCTTTTATGTAGAAATAGAGACATATTAACCCCATATTATCCACTAAGATGTGGGATCAGATAAAGAAGCTAAGGGATGGTAGTATTATTCAACCTATTAGGTATTCATCTTGGGTTTCAAATTCAGTCCTTGTGAGAAATAGAAATGGTGACATCCACTTGTGTGTGGATTTATGAAATTTAAATAAAAATTCTTTAAAATATAATTATCCCCTACCCAATATGGATAACCTACTACAAAGTGTTACTAGATCAGAGATGTTGTACACTTTAGACAATTTTTAGGGATATAACTAGGTTGTGGTGAAGGAATCCAAGAGACCTAATACTACATTTACAATGCCTTAGGTCACGTATGCATATATGAGGATGCCTTTCAGGTTAATGAATCTTGGTGAAACATTTTAGTGAGCTATGGATGTTGCTTTTTCCAAGATGATTAAAATGTTATAGCTATGTATCAGGATGACATTACTATGTACTCCAATACGAGAGAGGAACATTTGGAGCATCTAGAGAATGTGTTTATTATATGTAGTAAGTTAAGCATTTCACTTAATCTAAAGAAATGTCACTTTAGATTACAAAAGGCCAAATTATTGGGATATATACTATATAAAGATGGTGTCATGTTTGACCCTGAGAGGGCAGAATCCATTCACAAAGTGCCCATCCCATAGTCCAAGAAGGGAATTAGTCCTTCTTTAGACAAATCAATTTTGTAAGGAGTTTTGTGTCCAAATTTGTAAAGATCACTCTACCTATTACTTATATGCTGAAAAATGACTAGACCATCAAGTGGGAGGAGAAGGTTACACAATTATTTAATGATATCAAAAGATCTCTCAAGTCTTCCCCTATTTTGGCTAGCCCTAATTACACTAAGCCATTTTATATTTTCTCTTTTACATCATAAAATATTTTTTTTGTTGTCTTATTGCAAAAGAATGAAGATGGTCATGAGTAGCCAATAGATTATTTAGCAAAGATATGCATTGAGCTAAATTATACCATCATGGAAAAATAAGATTTCTCTTGCTTGAAGTCTGCCAAGATGTTCAGGCCTTATATTCTAAGTTCACAAATTGTTTCTTATGTACCACATACCATGGTTAAGGATATCTTGACTCAAACTAAAGTATCTATTAAGAGATGCAAGTGGTTTAATAAGTTGTAAGAGTATGAAATTGATATTCAAATTACTAAGTTAGTGTGGGGTATGGGTTTAGCCAAGTTCATGGTTGAGAGAATTGTAACTTGTCAAGGTAAATAATATTTTTTTAAATGTTGATGATTTCTTGAGTTAGTTTTAGATGTCTCTATAGCATAAGGATATTGTTTACTACTTAAAAAATCTGAATTATTCCCCTGACTTATATAAGAATCAAATAAGAACACTTAAACTTGTTTCCAAAAAATACCTATTGACTTAAAATAGAATTACATGCAAGAATATGCATGAGATTATCTTAAGATTCATGTTGGAAGAAAAAACTACTAACCTGATTGAATATTATCATAGTGGAGTATGTGGTGGCCATTTTTCACCTAAAGTTACTACTCGTAATATTCTAAAAGTTGGTTATTGGTGGTTGTCACTATTCAAACATGTTTCTCAGAGAGTTAGAAAGTGTGAGAAGTGTTAGCGCTTTGTTGGGAGGATGAAAACTTTAGGTTCCCTTTCCTTGGAGCCTGTGATGATTGAAGTCCCATTCAGATAATGGGGAATGGATTTCATTGGAGAATTTTTTGATTCAATAGGTGCTAGACATTGATGGATATTAGTTACAATTGATTGCATCATAAAATGGGTTTAAGTGGTCCCTACAAACAAGGCTACACACCAGGTGGTTATGGGGTTTTTGCTAAATCAAATTATTTATAGATTTGGTAAGCCTATCAAAGTTATTGACATATAATGCCATGAGTTTCAAAGAAAAACCATTAGTGCCATTATGTAAAGAGTAAATAATTAAATTGACTTATGCATCTAATTACAACACTTAGGGAAGTGGGAAAGAAGAATCTAGTAACAAGAACTTGCTCAAAATCATTAGATAAACATTGGAAGTAAATAATAAGAAGTGGGATGAATAACTAAATTTTTTTGTGTGCCAATAGGATCATGACAAAGAGAGCTACAAACAAAAGCCATTTTGAGCTTGTTTATGTACATCAAGAAATTTTGCCTATGAATTTGTAGTTGTGAACCTATCAACTCATGCAACAACTAGAAGATGATGAGAAAATAAACCATTATGAAAGCATGATGAACAAGATTATTGAGATTCATGAAGTTTGAAGACAAGCTCATGAAAGACACCTCAAGTTCAAGGAAAATCTGAAAAGGATATTTGATAAGAAGGTCACTCCAAGAACCTTTCAATTAGGTGATCTAGTTGTGCTTTAGGACAATAGCTATGAGGAGAAAGGTAAGCATAGAAAATTTGATGCCTTGTGGATGGGTCCCTATTCCATTAACTATTGGATTGGGTTACACACTTTCTTTTTAAGAGACATGGATGGTGAAATATTGGAGCTACCAATCAATGGTAGGCATCGAAAACACTTCTTTGACTAAGTCTGTAACTTGTGTACATAATTCTATAGTGTATAGTCTTATTTTTTTGTTACTTTATCTCCCCTTTCTTTTGGGCCTTGATTGTATAGTTTTATTTCATGTTTTTTGTCATGTGTTTATTTTTAGATCCTCCTAATCTATTTTTATTAGTCTACTATGTTTTGTTAAGTTTCCATGGGCATTTTCTATAAATTAAATAAGTGCTGACTCTGTGACCCAATGGATTTACACCTAATCTTACTTTTTGGGGATCTTTGCACACCTATAGGGGTGTAAATCCTAGGGTAAGATCAAGTATTAGTGCCAAAATTTTCACTAAAGAAATTCAGCCCTTTCTAAGTATAAATGCATAATTTTTTTAGCCTATCAAAATTATTTCAAGTATTTCAAGTGTTCATCAAAATTCAAGTGTCCTATAGTTGTCTATCAGAAACCAAGTCGAAGTCACGTTTGAGAATCCCAAAACCCATGTTCCAATTTCCCTAGCTTAGACCCTTTAATTTAAATTCAATTTTGGTAAGATCAATCTATGTGGGGATGTTTTTTAAAAAAATGCCATGGACTTGGTTTAAGTTTTCTACTAAGGTTTAGTCATGTTTATTAACATGAGCAAGCCTTAGTCTAAAGCCATATTTGGTCCATTTTAAACCCCATGGTCCTTTGTCCCTTTTATCTATTATCATGGTCTAGCTAATTCTTGGTCCCTTTGTTATGAACTTATCTCAAACTCCTATCCTAAAGCTTCTATCATATGTAACAAAACCTTAGGTTAATAAATTATATTAGTTTCTTTATTCCCTAAACTGTAAATTAATTGTTTTCATTGTTAACTTCGAGCAAATCACAACCAACCTAGTAGATCAAAATCCAATGGTGCATGTGAACTCAGATTGAGTTAATCAAATGGTGAAAAAAAAGTCTATAAGTCAAGAGTCTTGATCAATGATTCATGTTCACCTAGGCAAAGATGATCAAACTATGTGAGATCAAATTTGAAATGCCAAAGGTTATAAAAGATCCATAAGAGTGACAAGTGTCACCATATCAGTGGAAAGTTTAAATATATAATAGCATGTGATGGAGTAACATGTTAACAGACCTATGTAGGAATATGAAAGTGACAAGTGGTAGCATCTTAAGTGTATAGGTGGCAGATCAATGATTTTTGGTCCCTTCTATAATTTAGTAAGTCAATAAGCCTATGAGCAAGCATAGAGATGACACATGTCATATCCATGGTGAACCGAACAAAGATCAACTAATAACATTCAAACTTCTAGATTCTGATCTATGTGGGGTAAAGGTGGAATTTTCAAAGAACTTAGACCAAATGAAAATCCACGACATGGTGATAGGGAATTAGCATGGTAGAGACTGATTATGTAGAGTGTAAAAATCCCATGGATTATCCAAATGGCATGACTTTGGGGGTATTAATAGAGATCTAATGGGTTTTAATAAAATCTAAAACTAAATAGATGTAGAGAGCCTATAGAGATGCCAAGTGAGATGCTTGTATTCATCATGAAGACAAGGATATGGTAGTGTTAGCCTTAGGTGGACATTTCAATTGAGTTTGAAATGCATGTGGAAGAAACAGGTGTCAATATCATAGTTCACGATTAAAGCTTGAGCATATTTCAAAGATCCAACAATATGAATGAAGAGTTGAAAGTTCAATGGGACTAGAGATCTAATGAGAGGCTTCCACATGGTTTGATAGCACTCGAGTGATGAAAAGATTTTGGATCTCATTAGATGATACCAGATGGCATAATCTTTTGATCTCGAAGATGAGGAAAAAAGATCATTATGAAGTTAAGGCTTGAAGACTCTTTAAAGGATTGATAGTGCGTATTTGATCTAGTTTTAAGATTTCATAATAACATGACAAGTTTTCAACCAAGGTTGTGATGGCTAACAACAAAAGGACACCTATCTACACAGTTTTTTGAATACTTCAAAGAATGATAAATGGTACTCCTATAACCAACCAAATTGAAGGTCACTACATGAGAAATCACAAAAAATATAAAGGTGCCACATGGAATACTACAAATGGTTCATCTAATCAAGATATGTCCTAACTACCTAAGACCAGTGAAAAAGTGACATGTGTCTAGATTGGATCTAATTAAGAAACTTAGTCACTTTTAAACACCATGAATGCCTAGTTGGATTTGATGTGGAATGCCATGTGTAAATATGTTGCAATATTTAATTTAAGTGTTAATTTTTTTGGCTCTTTCAAGGATAAAAAAGAATTCAAAGCATAAAAGAAGGTCTGTGAGCCATTCTAACCCATATTTCTAGTTGTGGATCATTTTATACCTCTACCACAACTAGAGCATCTTAATGCCATCACTATAAGAGAAATTTGTTCCATGGAGTGTATAAGAGGAAAGTAAATTTTCCAGGAGTTTCTAGCTATCTAAACAAGTTGTCAAGGGCATCTCCAGATAGTTATACATGAGGACAGAGTTTATTCATCCTCCACTTCATATTTTTAACTTATAGATCATGTAAATAGGCATATTCAGTCAAGAAATCAAAGGGTTTGTTGTAATTCTTCATCATTATTTGTAGAGGTAGTTAGAGCAATGATTTATATTGTAAATAGATGAAGATTTTAGGTGTGGAAATGAATATTTTCTAGTTAGGATCATCTTGGTGGAATTTGGAGGGCTGATTTATAATTTTTTAAATTACAACCCATACTCCTAGATTTTAATATGGTACAAACTATATAAAAAGAGGGCTTCTTCTCTATTATCATTGTTGTTGGTAGTTCATTCTCTCTAAGCCCATGTTCTACAAATATTTTGGGATCAATTGTTGTGTGTAGATATTATCTACAAATTTAAGTTGGTTATAAGTGTACAATCATTAGTAAGCTTTGAAAGCATGTTTATGTCTCCCTTGTCCAACATGGATAAATCTCAAATTGCTTATCCCAATGACAATATTTTTAAACATTGTTGCAGGTAATATTTTTTTTCAAGTTAATGAAAAATACTTGTGGTTATTTGGTGTATCTTGTTAATGAAATGCATTGAGATGTTTTACATGCTATGTTGATTACATGTCTAGCTTTGTGCTTATGTATGGTTGTCATCTTAGGTATATATCTAGGTTATAAACACCTTTTTACATATATATTTGGAGGTATTTTGTTGAATAACTCATTAGTGCACCCTAGGTTCATGAATTTAGAAAGAGAAAGTATTTGAGATTCTAGTTTTAGTATATGTTCTAGGGTTTTATGGATCATTTGGGAATTTGCATTCTATTGGCATCAATGGATGTGAATTTATCTTTGTAGTTTCCATGGCTTACATTTTATTTTTCCTACATCTTTGCAATAGTTGAAGTCATGTATGTTGAAATAAACCCTATTATTGGAAAAACCACCAACACACCACCCCTTTCCATTATTAGCATGCTATCTTACCTTGTCCTATCCTTAAAATAATGCACACTTGTTACATATCATAAGTGTTATTTGCTTGTAAATGCATAATATATTTCTTATATAACATGCATTTGCATCTTGTGATTTAAATATTAGCATTGTAGTATTCCATTAATCCCTATTGATGAAAATTCATTAGAATGAAGATTGCAATCACTTTTATATATATCTTTAGTAGCTTATATGTGATATAGAGCATTTGTTCATTATGTATGATAACTCTTCCCAGGTGAATTGAACAAGCTTGGTTGAGTCTCAATCACGTTTATGTCTCTTTGTGCCATATATCACCATGGAGGTTGAATTTCATAATATTTCCATGTGAGAAAGCTTTCCCATGGGTCCTCTTAGCTTGGTTCAAGCAGAGTCATAAGTAGCAAGGAGCTGACCATACCTGTTATTGGTGCCTCTTAGTCATTTTATGCATCTATTCTATTCTAGATGACAAACCCTTCCCCAAATATAATGACATACTAGTGTTTTTTTTTCATTTTTGTTTTCCATTTTATTCAAGTGTGCAAGACTAAGTTATATAGGTTTACAAATAGGAACCTACATAACATACTATTTATAATTACTTAATAATCAGTGACATATCCCATTCTATAATAATTTTGTACCAATGGTAAAACCTTAGTTTGAATATCAAGAATTTTTCTCATAAGTATATAAGCATTAGTCATATAAAAATATCTTGTGGTGGGTGTTTCCACATGAGTAAAAAACATATTTTTTAAAAAATTATGTTATTTTTAGAAATTCATAATAATCATAATATAAAATTTTGTTTCCTCCACAACATAGGTGGGCATCGCATGTGTAACCATTAGGGTGGTTAAAGGGATAGTAGTAGCTATATTAGTAGTATGAAAATGTATGGTAGATTGAGTACCTATAAAAGGTATATTATTATCATTAAATGGATCATCATTTTTTTCCTTAGATGTGTCAACTTTATTATTATTTCTTAGTTCATCTCTAGTTACATATAACAATGGATCAAGAAAGTGTGGATTCATATGAAAATATTAAATTAATTTAATTTGATATATGCCGTCTAATATAACTTCCACATTAACTATTTATTCCATTAATATAATGTCTTAATTATGTGAATAAGGGGAATACAAACATAAAAATATGAAACCCTAATAAGGTAGAGTGAAAGCATAAGGAAACCTAAAGTTTCTTATGTTCAAGAATATGAATGGATTTAATATCACATTTTAAATTATTATTGATTTAGTTATATAAACAATAAATAACTTAATACTAATTCACATTTTATTGTGTTGAAATTTATAAAATATAGAAGTAGTTACAAGAGTATAAAAAATTTATGACACTTTCTATAAATAAAAATGACTATAATATAAGATACATAGCTTGAATTAGTTTTGTTGTAGTCACTGATAGTATATAGTCATCGATAATAGTCTAGAATGGGTCTATGATCACTCAAACCTATAAATTATCTATATTAGCCTATTAGAATAAATTTAGTAATGTCTAGACACCTATGGTAACAATATCTAGATCTAAGGTCTAATGTATTTCTCCTTATGAGAAGTTTAACAATGTTTCACTATATATTTCTTTGCCATCATATCTATATGTATTCTATGTGATATTAGTAGTTCAAACTATGCACTAGTTCATATTCATTTTACTTCACCTTAAGGACCTACCTCAACCTTATAAACTTGATCTTCCCATAACATTTTGTAGCAAGAACTGGTTGATATAGCCTCAACCACCCACAGTTGAGTGGTTAAGTTCTACATATGATCGTATAATCTGAATATGGCTAAAATTATGCATAGTTCTCACACCTAACTATGTGTGATTTTATTGAATGGAATAATAATACAATATATAATGTTGTGTGGTTTATTACAAAACTTAATAAATTGTGATTTTGACTTTTAAATAGTATATAAACATGGCTTGGTGGTTTTTCCTTCTTTTTTTGTATAGATTGTCATATTTTGGGCCAATATGTCATGGATGTGGATTATTAAAATATATTATTTCCATTGAAGTGTTTTATCAGAATATGGTTAAGCTTGATGTTATTATATAGATTATTATTTTGGGCACTGTACCTTTGAAGAAACATGCAAAATAGGTGGGCAAATCCAAAAGAAGATTTTCAATTTAGATTTTTTTCATAAAAGCACACAGATAGATCCAACCAAGGAGGATGGATTTGGTAACTTGATCCATATAATTAAAGCCATAGATGTCTAGGAGATAGCCACAAACTATTAGAGTTGGTGATAGTATACTTTAGAGTTTTAATTATATAGATAGAGATTAGGGAAATACCATTTTTTTAAATAGAAAATTGATAATGATAGGGCTATAAATAATTGAATAGCTAGAAAATAGTGTTAAAAAGAGATAGTTGTATTTGTAAAAGTCATGTATACTAAATCTTTATCGAAAATAACATATATATATAAAGAGAGATAGAGAGAGAGAGAGAGAGAGAGAGAGAGAGAGAGAGAGAGAGATGTGTGTGTGTGTGTGTGTGTGTGTGTGTGTGTGTGTGTGTGTGTGTGTGTGTGTGTGTGTGTGTGTGTGTGTGTGTGTGTGTGTGTGTGTGTGTGTGTGTGTGTGTGCGCGCGCGTGTGTGTGTGTGTGTGTGAAAGTTTTTCTTAAAAATTGTTAAAATTCATCATATTGTGTAGCATGCCCCAAGATATGATTTTTCATTCTAGAGAGGACACAACTTTATCATATCTCTCTCTCTCTCTCTCTCTCTCTCTCTCTCTCTCTCTCTCTCTCTCTCTCTCTCTCTCTAGCACACACACACACACACATAAACGCGCGTGCATGTGCGCGCGCACACACACACACACGCACACACACACACACAGAGAGAGAGATGTGTGTGTGTGTGTGTGTGTGTGTGTGTGCGTGTGTGTGTGCGCGCGCGCAGCGCGCGGGTGTGTGTGTGTGTGTGTGTGTGTGTGTGTGTGTGTGTGTGTGTGTGTGTGTGTGAATAGACACACACACATACATATACATGAAGAACATCTTATTTTTTGTTACTTGATTCAAAAAAAAAAGTCAAATAAAACCATACATATAGGTTGGTGGAAAAAGGGAGACATATTTGTGCCAAATAAGCCTCACACAAGAGGTTCAATTTTCACCCCTTTAAACTGAGAACATCACCATATTATCCCATCTACTCATCTCTAAGCCTATATATATATATATATATATATATATATATATATATATTTCTAATTATACTATATTTATTGCTAAAGTGTATTTATTATTTGAGGGATACAATACTTCTTTTCTAGATAAATGTTTTGAAAGGGAAGATGGGAAAAACATGGAATCAACAACGGAAAATATATCAAAACTATTAGAATCATTTGGATTTGATTGGTTTTGGCTGCATTCTTTTTATTTGAGATGCTCGTCTTAGAGTGAATAAGAGCTGAAATGATTTACAAAATAAAAAACTATTACCTCCAAAAGATAGATTTCTACATTAAATAATTTGAGTTTATAGTACCCCATGAATAATAGATAAAATAATGTCACCAACATCACCCAATACATGAATTCGATATAATCTAATTGAGTGGGATATATTTTTAAAAGGAGATGACCCACTTGTTACGAGTACCAAAAATACATCACATATTCATATATACATATATGACAAAAGAGTGTCACCAACATTAACTAATACACAAAGTTGATATCATCTAATTAAGTAGGATATATTTTTGCAAACACATGACCCACTCATTTTGAGTACCAAAAATTCATCACATAACCATAATTGTATAGATAATGTTTGATTATATAGACAATAATGGTACATAACCTTATTTGAATTTACGAGGTTGTTTGATAGAACCATCATATTCTTTTATATGCCCATATTTACACTAATGTCTATCTCATTCACTAATTATGTAACACTTTCCCATTGTGGGAAAACTATTTAAATACCTAGGTTGATGTAGGATCAAGTCACTACTAGCTCAAATAATATTGAACATTATTCTAATCTACATATAGTTTAAAATTAGTTTAAATTATTGTGATTTATTATGTAAATAATTTTTTAAGATAATAATTTGATTATTGTAAATTTAAGTACTTAGGTACCCTTCTTCAAGATTAAATTTTAACATCCATATATCCCTTGAACGATACCTTCCTGGACATTTGGAATGCATAGTTACTTGGTATATATACATTATCCAGCATCATGTTGTGACATAATATTTCATTTTATTAGATGTTGTTAGTAGTTTTTATATATACCTAATAATCACTCATCACGTTTTCATAATGTGGATGTTATCTATTGTATAAGCTCTAATTTTAGAATGCAAACTAAGAAATAAAACTAAATTAAATCCAATATAAAATAGAAACCTAGAATTAAATGATACTAAAGTAATTGAAACAAGGAAAATAAACACACACTTAAAAATTTGATGTGGAATAATCCTCCCCCATTATTATTGAATGTGATTTAATTTTGAATGCAATGTATGTGGGTTCTCAACTCTTCTTCAAAGCAAATAGAATTGAGTAATGTTTTATTATACAAAAATATTTTTGATGGCTTCAATTTTCTTAGATTCATTTGACAATTAGATATTACTTAGTTAGGATAAATGAAGATGATGAAATTGATGGATTTCATATCAATTTATAGGCCTATAAGAGGTTAATTTGATGATTGATGATTATTTTGATTTGTTGATTTATTAAAATAATTAATAGTGGAGAATTAGTACTCATCCATAATGATGATGTATAATTCCATCAGTTTAGAATAAATGGGAGTTAGTTGAGTGACTCAAAAAAAATGGGTCAACTTATTTGGTCATCAATGAGGTTGAAATGTTCTATGTTGATTCCCACAGTGGTTGTGGAAGTTGAATAAGGTGGTTTAATGAGTCAACACATGGTTGAGAAAAATGCAGAAGATGTCTAAGTGAGGTGAAAAATCTTAATTCAATGAATTTTGGACAAAAAAAAGTGTGAATAATTAATTAATTAATTATTTGAATTTTGGAGGGAATCAATATTTATTTGAATTTACAATTGGGGAAGGTGATGAGAATTAGTGTGCCAAAGTTAATTTCGACACTAAATTGTGAAACTTAAGTGTCTACATTTTCACCCTTAAAAAGGGTGTTGCAAAGCAATACTATTTTGAAGAAAAGTAGATAAGATAGAGTTTTGATTATTTTGGAAAAAACTTTCCCCAAGTAACTATAAATGAATTCGATGATGTTCCCTTGAGTTGGTCATGAAAAAAATTAGAAGAACACTTAAAACTATTAAAGGGAATATGATGAATTAGTCATAATTAATATTTTTAATAAATCAAAGTACTAAAATTGATATAGTTCTTGATATATTTAAACATGTGTAAAATGATTTTCCCCTAGTATATAATTTTTAAATATCAAGATGGGGAGATAATATTTCTTGTTTGTAGACTGCATGTTTGGATGGTTCTTAGAACTCAGGTATCATATAGTTGGATATGGGAATGATATATCCCATTGATAGAAAGTTATGGGCCATAAAATAAAAAATATAGATTGCATGATGTTTTGGTAAAAGATTCATAATTATAAGTATCGATAATTATTATTGTATTTTTATCAATTATTGACCTCAAAATTGAGAGAAAATTAGTTGTAAAATATGAAAAATAATTATTTGAAAGGGAAATATTTAAATTATGGTATTCATTCTAAATAGGATTACGGTGGTGGGGTTTTGACAATAATTTGTGCAAAATCACTTTTTTTTATTGATTATTTGATCTCTTTGGTGTGATTTTGATCTAAGATTAGAGAGAAGAATGAATCATATCAATGTGCCTCAACATCATAGTGAGTAGGTTGTTATGACCCCACCGTTATGAACATTGACATGACTATTTAAAAACTGATATATCATGTGTATAGTTGATTTTTTCACTCCCTTGCTTAGTTGGATTATGTTATTGTTTTCAATGATATGATGTTTGGCCACATGTTGCGGTGTGTGTGTGTATGTGTGTATCATGTTATAATTCTACATTGGTGATGTATCTATTATTTGATGTAAATGATATTAGATTATAATTCATTACTGATTTATTATTTCATAAATATTTGGATCAGATACTAGTGATGCCTACACTCAGTGGTTACAAGTACTTCTTATGAGCTAGGTTGTATGTTGGCATAAGCTTTTGAGGTAGTAGAGTGAATATGAGAAATTAGATGAGTTCTAATAGGTAAATTTATTTTCTTGGTTATTTTTATGCCCTTTTAAAATTGTGTTATTTGTTGGGTACTCACATTTTATTATGACTTATTGCTTTTCACTCCTTGTGTCTTGTCATGTTATTATTGATCCTTGCATGTTGGTTGGAATTATTTTCATCTACTCAAACTTCCCATTTTATCTTTCCTCTACGTAGTATTCACCACCCCAACATGACTTGGACTCACCATCACTTATGTTAGACTCCCTAAAGATGTACCTATACCTACTCCCATGACACCCCCTTCTATGCAACTTATTCCCCTAGTTACTTTACAATTATTAATGATCGAGGTAATTGGTGAAAAACATAATTAATTCATTGACCCTCTATTTTAATTGGTATGATTCAAATCATTGGTCTCTCTTTTTATAAATCATTAACCTTAGCTTACTTTCATTGGGAAGTGTGCCCTATTTTGTTAGCTACACCTTCTTGGTAGATCAACCCATGAAATAAACCTTATAAATTGTTTTAGTTTTATAAAAAATTCTCAAGGGTATTATTGTCTAGTTATAAACTATTATTTCCATTGGAATTAATCTATTTTTGGTCTTAATTAGTTATATGAGTAGAATTTGATTGGGATATGTATATGTTAGTTTAGTAATGAAAACCAACATGGGATATATTTGTTAGTGTAGGATATTATTTTCCTTGTATTTATTATTATGGATTATTCCTACACATTTAGCTTGATTAAGTGTTATTTTTAGGTCACTTAGGTGTCATAAATGAAGCAATTAAGGTTCACATGCACATGTGAAAATTTTGGTCAAATTCATGGGTAAGGAGACCCTTAGCCACCAATATTGACATATGGAGGATACAAACCATTTAGAAAATGTCTTGTGTTCACATTGCCAAATGTCTTGAATCTATGCCTCCATTGTACCTATAAGTATGCCTCACATGTAAGATATTTTAAATATAATTTATGAATGAAATATTAGTATAATTGTTTTCTATTTTAATTTCAGTGTCAACAACAAAGTTCTACTTCTATTTGATTTTCATTTGCAGTTCATGTGTTCCATTCTATCAGTTAGATCTTGCATAATTATATCATGGTATCAGATCAAAGATAGAGTAATGAAAAATATATTTTTGTTAATTTATTTAAAATTTTAGTAGTTTTGGAGTTTATATTATAATTGAGATTGTAAAGGAGAAACCTATAGATCTGTGTGTATCATCTACAATCCTTTCTTCTCTAATTGGTGAACTTCATCAGTATTTTCAATTATTTCAATTTTATTGGACATATAAGTATCTTTCTTTTGATCTAAAAAGATTATTCACTTTGGCTGGTAAATAGAGTAAATAGTTTTTTGATAAGGAGGGAATATTTACAAGTTGTTTTGCAAATATATTTTTTGATTAACAATGATTGTTATTTTGTTAATCCAGGAAAAAAAGTAAATGATCGCTCAGAATATATTTTGGGTTATGTGTGCCTTGGTTCCCTCTTAATACATCATTTTGAAATTCATAATTTCATTAATAATTGATAAATTTATCATAGTTTTAATGACTATGGTACTATTCTAAAAATTACAAAAGAAATATATTTTTGATTATGGAGAGAATTTAAGGAGATTTTTTTAATTATTATTTTTTAAATAGTATTATTGTGGGAAATCATATTTTAATGAGTTATTTATCATTTTTTGAACATTCAATTTTTTTTATGAAGACAAAGGGTGAGGTCTAGTTTTGGCAGGGGATCAAACCCCCTCACAAGCAAAATAGAATTTATCCTCTCTTTTGCTTGACTCACAATTTCACACTCTTTTTTCCTCCTCATGGATGTATTTTTGGCTGATCTTGACGTCCATTTTTGTGATATTGCATTGTCACTTATGTAATCATTACACATATTACTCATTTATGGATGCATTCTCAACTAATTTCAACATCCATTTTTTATGAGCATGCATTGTTATTTGTGCATTTAATACAAAAAATTCACTCATTTCTATCCTAGACACTTTTTTGTTGTGTATTGCATGATAGTAAATACTACATTATACTCTGCATTCAACAACCCTAGATAGTCATAATTTTGCTATGTCTATTGCACGATGGTGAATACTACACTAAATCATGCATTTTGACAACATCAACCATATCTTTGTGGTTTATTGTGTAGATTTGTACCTAAAATTTATTGTATTTGAGTGTAGATCTAATGTGTAGTATCTTATTTTCATTATATTCATCATCTATCCTTGTCACATGAGTTGAAGCTTCAAGAATCAACTCTATAGTCGTGTTTATGGCTATCTTTTTCCCTAAACAATATATTAATATTTAATGAGCTTTATTATGCAAATATTTGGTGCCCACTGTATACGCATTAAATTTTTTATTGTATATGCACAAAAATATAAAGTGTAAATTGTATGTACACTAAAGTGATAATTGTATATGCTCTAAAACATAAAGTACCAAACATCTATAATTGGGGGGGGGGGGGGGCATTCTTTCTGATAGTTTTAGGGGGGATTATTTTGTGCCTTGCCTTCTCTATTGCTCATTTAGTTTTTACTTGCACTACATCATGGACCATAATTTGGTTCCACTTCTCACTCCATTCAATTATCATGATTGAAAATCTAAAGTGCAAATGTTTTTAAGAAGTAAAGCTTTACACAAGATAACCATGAATATGGAAACTACACCAAAACTTGGTGCAAATGAAATTAAGTGGTATAATAGGTGTGATGAAGCATATGGTATTTTGTGTTTGTCTATTTATCTTGACTTAATCTTTCACATTTAATCTAAATATAACCACATGAGATTTGGAACAACTTAGAACAACTCTTTGGGAAGAAGGATGTAATAAGGGGTCATGAGCTAGAAAATGAGCTCATTAGCTTGAGTCTAGGAATTTTTGATACTATAGAAGACTTTTTTCACCAAACTTAAATCACTTAGGTTGTAATAACTATTGTGTAGCATAGAGAATAATGATGAACAATTGATCCTCTCTATTCTTTCCAAGTTAGGTCTTGACTACTCATGTTTTGTCTCTACCTTTTATGATACAAAACATGCCCTAATAACTACATGGAGTATGCTATCCTTAGATGATTTTTCCAAATAATTAAAAAGGGAGAAATATAATCTCATCTAAATGGGTACATTGAATTCTTCCAAATCACATGATTTCTTGAGTCATGACAAATTGAAAACTTCAATTAATAAAGAGAAGAAACAAAAAAGAAGGACCAAGAGCAATGAAGGGGTCAAAAATTAGATATTAAGCCAAAAGTATCATATGATTCCTCTTTAGGTAGGAAACACAAGAAAGAGAGGATCACATGTGAATTTGTAAGAGAATTGGGCATGTTGAAACAAAATGTATGAATAAATAAATTGATCAACTAATAAAGATGCTTGAAAAAAACAACATTAATATCCCTGATATAGTCAAATCAAGCTCATCAGCACAAGAATCTTCTAAGGAAAAATATAGTAGTAAGGGAAAGGGTAAGGGAAAGGACCTTGTTGTAGTAGCATCTCAGCCATCCACATAGGTGATTAATTCTAGTGCCTCACATCACATGGATTCTTCACGAGACTTATTCTCTTCCTTAGAGCCATATTTTATGCCATCTATTGTAATAGGTGATGACACTTATAATGAATTTTGTGGGAGAGGGTATATTGAATTTAATGATGTAACATTAAAAAATGTCTTATGTGTTTTATAACTATCAACTAGTCTCCTATTTATTTATCAAATCATCCACATTGGATCAGGCAAGAAAGTTGAGTTTAATCTAGATTATGTTTTCATTAAGGAGCTGCATAGTAATACTATAGTGGCCATTTGGAAAGAAAGTCATCAATAAGGGTTTTACACCTTAAATTTTTATATTCATTACCCTTCTACTACATTACTCACTTATTTTGATGCAATGAGTGAACCGTGGCATGAGCAATTTGGCCATCTAAACTATCGCTACTTAGAATAACTCAGTCGACAAGATATGGTAATAGGGTTGCCTCATGTTAATTTTTCTAATGATTTTTTTGAAGGTTGCATGCTTGGTAAACATCTTGAAGATAAATATGACAAATTCAAATCATAGAGAGCCACTCAAATTTTGGAGCTAATTCACAGTGATGTTTCTGGGCCATTTCTAAAGCCTTCATTCAACAGGCCTAGGTACATGCTTAACTTCATAGATGACTTATTTATGTATACTTGGATGTATTTTATTCAACAAAATTCTAAGGTATTTGACCATTTTAAGGATTTTAAGGCTCTTGTTTAGAAATAATAAGGGGAAACCATTAGGATTTTGTGCACGGATAATGGTGGTGATTATGTTGATTATTGCTTTGAGCAATTTTGTACTTCAAAAGGTATTGATCTACAATGAAAAATTCCATACAGTCCTCAGTAGAATGTGTTGTAGAATGTAATAATATATCTTTTAATAAAATGACAAACTATATGATACATTCCAAATCACTTACACCACAATATTGGGTAGAAGCCATTAATTGTGCTTGCTATATCCAAAATCATGTTCCCCACAAAGTGTTAAAAGGGATCACTCCTTTTGAAGCTTAAATTAATAAAAAACTTCAATTTAAGAACATTAGGGTATTTGGATCTCAAGTATGGCCTGCATTCCTAAAAAGAAACATAAGGCCATGGAGCATTAGAGTAGGAATTGCATATTTATTGGATATGCAAAAGGTGTTGAGGGATATAAGTTTATTCATCCTACCACACATGAGTTGTTCATTAAGAAGAGTGTACGATTTCAAGAGGGTCCATCAGAATCCACACTTCAAACTCCTCCCTCCTCTTTGGAATCTCTAAGATAGGATAATAGTTTAGATGATTCAGATCAGATACCTATTGATGAAAATTCTTCTTTTAGTTTAGATCATCAGGATAGTATTAAAGATTCACCTCATTCCATTCTTGGTAATATTTATAAATTTGAATAATATCTTCCTAATTCTATGACTTTAGGTCCTCTTTGAGATAGATATACTCTATAAAGTGTAGGGGATTGGGTTGGGGATCCATCAAATGTCAAACATACTCATTCACAATTTCAAGGTGTTCCCCATGTTTTAATTGCTTGTGCTTCTGATCCATAGTCATTTCATGAGGCATATAGAATTCCTAAGTGGGATACAAGTATGCATGAAGAGTATAGTTCCTTAATTATGAACCACACTTGGGATCTAGTACCCCTTCCTAAGGGAAGGAAACTTGTTTGATGTAAGTAGATCTATCAAACAAAATTTGTAGTGGATGGGTCAGTGGATACATTCAAAACATGATTGGAAGAAAAAGGATTTTCACAATTTTTTGGTATATAGTACTAAAACAATTTCTCTAGTTGCTAAAATGAATTTTATTTGACTCACTCTTTTCATTATCATAGCTTATCATTAGGATGTTCATCAGATGGATATGAAGAGTGAATTTCTTCATGGAGACCTTGAGGATGAGATATATATGGAGTAACCTCAAGGTTTTGTGGAAGATTATTCGTTAGTGTGTAAACTTTGGAAATCTATCTATGGCCTCAAACAAGCCCCTTGAGCTTGGTATGCCAAGATGGGTTTATTCTTCTCATAGCTAGTTTCACTAGATAAAATTTTGATCCAAATGTCTACATCTTGTGGTAGGATAATTTACTCTTGATTTTGGTTTTATATGTGGATAACTTATTGATCACATAGAGTTATTCATCCTCCATTTCAATAGTGAAAATTTCTCTGCATGATATATTATCCATGACTAACTTACGTTTATTACATTACCTCCTTGGTATTGAGATTTCACAATCTAATTCAGGGATTACCATTGTACAATTCAAGTATGCTCTTGATTTGCTTACATCATTCCATATGGATGCTTATAAGCTAGCTCCGAATCCCTTTATTTTCATAATCAAACTTGAAGTTGAGTGTTCTTCTCCATTGGTTTATTCTACCTTGTATTGATAACTAGTAGGAAGCCTCATCTATATAACTCATACTAGCCCTGATATTTCATATCCAATGGGTATGGTATCTAGGTTTATGCAATCACCCCATGAGCTGCACAGGAAATCAACCAAATAGATTCTCCACTATATTCAAAGTACTCATAGTTCTGGGATTCACTATGGAGCATGCATTGATATTAAATTGATTGGGTACACAAATTTTGACTAGGTTGGTGATATTTAGTATCACAAGTCTACTTCAAGATATAGTTTCTCACTTGGTTCAGGACCAATTAGGTGGTCTAGCAAGAAGAAAAATGTTATTGCTTTACAATCTACTAAGGTTGAATATAGAGGGGATGTCAATGCTAAAACTAGACCTATTTGGTTTTAGAGGATTCTTACTATGTTTTGTATATATTTGAAGTGACCCACAATCATCTTTTGTGATAACCAAAGTACCATCCAGATTTGTAGGAATCTAGTCCAACATCAACAGACCAAGCAACATTCATATTCACTTCATTTAGGAGCTCATTCATGGATAGGTCATTGATCTTATATTTTGATAGACTACAAAGTAGATAGTTGATATGTTTACCAAGACCTTCACTGAGAGCAAGTATCTTCATGTGCATGCTCTTTTTGGGTTACAAGCTACATCAACATCATCTTTAGGGGGGACTTAAAGTTTTCTTCTTCTTATCTCTCTTTTGGGGGGGGGGGATTTTTTCTTCTAGGTTTTCTCCTTTTCCTCTACTTTGTTAGAGTTGCATTGTACTTGGGTACCTCATCAGGCCATGTTATTGGGACCCACTTTTGTTTACGCACCTAAGCTATGCTTAAGGGGGGTGTTAGTGTAGGATATTATTTTCCTTGTATTTATTATTATGAATTATTATTACACATGCTTTTATCTTACTTAGGTGTTATTATTAGGTCACTTAGGTGTCATAAATGAGATAATTAAGGTTCACATGCACATATGAAAATTGTAGTCAAATTGGTGGGTAAGGATACCCTTACCCACTAATATTGACATATGGAGCACACAAATCATTTGGAAAATGTCTTGTGTTCACATTACCAAATGTTTTGACTCTATGCCTCCATTGTACCTATAAATATGCCTCTCATCTAAGCTATTTCTAAAAATGAGTTATGAATGCATTATTATTATAGTTTTGATCTATTTTAATTTTAGTCTCAATAACAAAGTTTTACTTATATTTTATTTGCATTTGCAGTTTGTGTGTTTGATTCTATTAGTTGGATCTTGGACAATTCTATCAATATTTAATCTCACAATAGAATTTAGGTTATCATTATAATTCCTGTTATATATTAAATTTTATTTGGTTCTTAGTAACTTAAGGAACTATATTTGTTATGAGACATATGGTTTTAGATTGCCATTATAATCTTCAATATCAAATTGAAATAGATTTAGATCTCCTAAAACTAAAAATGGAAAGTTTTATTATTGTTAACATATTTCCTTAAATCAAACTTAGCTGGGGGTTTCCTCAAGTTGGTTGTGTGTAAATATTGAATGACACATTATGGCTATCTTGTTATGTTTTTGGCTTTTGGAATGAAGTTATGCATATTTCATTTAATATGAAACCAATTGGATATATATGTATGTATGTATTTACAAAACATGGTCTGATTCGTTCCCTTTTTGGAAAATTGATTATTTTCCATGTCCTTATTTGAGTTCAACTATTAATCATATACATGTGTTTTTGGGTGAAGACCTTCTATGTGTTAATTAAAATGAATAAACCTTATTGTGGCTCGAATTATAGTTTTATATTATAATATATTGATTAGTCATGGGAATTGGTCTAGGCCCTATTAGAATCATCCTTTATAATGAGAGGTTTCAATTTTAATTTAACCCATTTGAATGGATTATGGTTCCATAACTCATGTGTTCTGATTTCAATATTGGGGGATCATATGAGGTCGTGAGACATCATGATGATCTCCCAAACACCATATATTGATTATGGGTTTAAAATGGATTCATTATTTGTATCATTTATGAAACCACTGCTACCATTTATGGATTGGTTTTTAATTACTAGATCAATATGTAGGTTTTTGATTGACTGCTAAAATCCTTAAGTGTTGCCTTGCAAATGTGGTATGGTTGAGTTGCCTGATTATCATGCTTCCTTAATATTACTTATTGGTCCTTAACTTGTTTAAGTATAATTATTAAGTTATATGTGGTTTTTTCTATTCTACTTTATGATTTTGTGGAGTGTACTCTTAAGGTATCATCATTCCTAAACCAGACATGAATAATAAGGCATTAAATGATATGTTTGTATGTTTGGCTTACAAATTTGTAACTGGGAGCCTAGTGGGATGACCTCATAGTTGGAGGGCATCCAAGTTGGTTATTTTAAATGTTCTATAAATGGATTGTTTATTAATCCCTTACTATATCCTTTCATAGCCTACAATTAGTTATCCCAACTTTTGATTTATATGATGATGGGTTGGACATTCCTGTCTTACCTCATAATAGTGATCATATCTTTTGTTGGTGCATGTTATTTTATTTTATTGTCATTTGGTTTGGAATCCAACTTGCTTAGAACTTACTCCTTGACCCTAGTTTTCTAAACCACCATCTAGCTTATGGTTTGGGTGGTAAGGGCCATCAATGGTTGGCTCATAGCTCTAGTTGAGAGGGTTTGTCTATTTTGGTTTTGTTGCTCCATTCTTGGATCAATTTCATGGATATGTATGATGTGATTGGTAATATTTTATTATGTGTTGTTTATTTTCTTTTTAGTATAGGATGCTATAATTCTTTTATGTAGCATGATTAGTAGATGTAGTTTTAATTAACTTCATTGGTGTTCAGATTAGTTACATTTGTCTTTGTGATATGCTAATATTATATATGTATAGGGATCCTTCAAGAATGAGTGATACATGTTTATAATGTTGAGTTAGAGGTAATATGTGGATGTTACATTCCATTTATGAATCTAATCAATTATACATGCGTGGGTTTTGAACTTGAAATGATAGTTGATTACCAATACTAATGCTATATTGGTCAATCATCTTGCTATTATCATTATGGAAATTATTAAAATTGATCTTATGGACTATTTAGTGTGGCATTTATTATTTATGTAATATTATAAAATTGTTATATATTCTCTTGATTTCAACCATCTAGGTAATGATTGATGTAGAGGTTGCGTTGGCATAATAGATTACTTATTTTTGTAATTTAGACATACTTGAGTATGCTAGCTTAGATGATTAATAGGCTGAAAATTTAACTTGAATGTTACTTGTTGGGAAGTAATTTAATCAATTCCTTAAATGCATGTATATATGCTTACGATTCTTTTATATGTAAGTTAATTAATCTCCTATGTTATGAGTACATTGATCCATTCTTAGAGGGTTTATCTTGTATATGGATTATAAATAACCTTGTAGATGTTTCAATTGGCATTCCATACATGGTACATATGAGTGAGTCCAAGTGATTTGGATGTCATGCTTGTATGAAAAGCATAAATGAATTATTATTTCCATGCTATGACTTATAAGACTACATACATATGTATTTATGTTTTTCCAAATCAATTATTGAATGAATGATTCTCATTTTTAATCATGGTTGAATTACATTGGTCAAATGAATAAGTTATAAATTGTTTAAATTATTATGGCTATGTATTATGAGAGTAAGTACAAGTTAATGCTGGAATAAATTGCTAGTTTATGGATGAAGAAGGTAATGTTATATCACTTGAAATATGAAGTAAATGGAATGTTAGTGGGTAAATTCCATTGCTCACATGATTATATAAATTAAGTGTCTAAAATTTAGGTGTGGTTATCATTTTCGTGTGTTGGGAAAGTATTTTGTCCATTTCCCTTATGGGTTGAATATGCATATAAATTTATGCTCTCATTAGCTAGAATTTTTCATTCAATAATGCATTTATTATGGTGTGAGTTTGTATGTGTTTTTAGTTCATGTAGAATCTAGTTACATATGTGTTCTATGAGCTAGTCTATGGTGGAACCTATTATATGCTTGATCAAGTAACACTTGTACAGAGGAGAACATACTACCCCTTCATGTTGAATATACTTAGTATGATTTTAAATGAATATATGATTTATTATTTTGTAAACTCTTGGATTGTAGGAGAGGTTGATGTTGTAAAATTTAATCATACATAATAAATTCCTAACTATATACATGGTTGGAATTACTTATGCAAGTGTATTGATTCAATGGTTAACATGTTTTCCTTATAGGAAATCAAGGGTTGGTGGAATATAATAAAGGTTATGTAATATATATGTTTGGCTGTAAGATGACTTTATGGTAATGATTTATCTATGTATTACATTGTATTGGCTATTTGCTAATATGGAATCATTATATTGATCAAATGATTATATCCCACATATCTTATCCATTATGATGGTGTTAATTACTATGGTAATTTTGATCAATCATTTAGGTGGAGTCATTCATTCTAATTTATGAATGATATGCGAAATTAATCTAGGTTGGGGGTAATGGTACAATGTCCCTAGACCATCAAGAACAAATAACCTCTTTAGGTGACACTTTGGTAATTGCCCAAGGTACTTTATTTTGACTTCCATCATGATTGTGATCTATTTTATGTAAATGATGTTCTAATTTTATGCGTAAGGGAACTTAGCATAATCCTCATGCATTCACATTGATATTGGTTGTTATATATGTTTAGCATGATTGGTATTTGTTTGATTGTCAACTTAGATAATGTTTTGTTGGTTTCCATGTCATTGGCTAGTTTTATTGAATGATGAATTGAATGTTAAGTATAACCCTTCCAATTTCATGTACATGAGTATTGAGGTCAACATACACCCATATTTGAAAAATGAGAAACCTTATTCAATTTTGAAAATTGTGTTACAAATTATGTATTCAAGTTGACCAAAATGCATTATTTGAATATCGTGGTTCTCATCTGGCTCAATTGAAATGTTTACATATAATCCTTGTTTAATTTCATCCAATATTTCTAAAATTTGATTCTTTTATTTACATGTTATAGTTTTAATGGAGTTTCATTTGAACAAACAATGTTTAGGGTTTATGCTTTAATGTCAAATTAACCCTTAGTTGGTTAAGTAATATGAACTCATTTGATCCTTATATGTTAATATTTGGTCTCAATTGGTTAATCAAATCCATGTTTAGATTATGTTAAAAAACCCTAGTCTAAGTATTTTATCCTAAATTGTTATGTTGAAATGGGTTCATATTTACGTAGGATTTTTTTAAAAATAGATTCAAATTTATATGAGAATATTTTATTATAATTTAAATCTAGTTTAAAATTTAGTCTAATCTCTAATCATGTTTATTAAGATGACTAAAACCTTAGTCTAAAATTTTATTCTAAGTTATTTATACTCTTAATCCCTTACCTTACCTATTTTATTATTGGTAGGAATGAATTAAATGTAGTGTTACCAAGTGGCAAGGTCTTGGGAGCTCATATCGAAGATCAACGATGTGTGGAAAATTTCTCGAGTAAAAATTTAAAATATCCTAAGGAAAAACACAAGAATGACAAGTGTCATAATTTGAGTGAATCTAAAAGAAATAAATGGCACACAAATCTAAACTATAGTCAGTAAGTCAAGCTCCAAGATCGACGGTGAATGTTTAATAGAGCAATGGAGATCCAATGGTGATTAAAGGTTAACAAGTCAAGAGTAATGATAAGGAAAGTGATAGTGACAAGTTTCACAATATAAATAAGTGATCAAGCAAATCAATGGCCTACATTTGAGCTTGTGCATAAATATAGAGATCAATGGTCCATGTTTGATCATGCATTCAAAAAATCAATGGTATAAGTCTAATCCAAAAAAGGAAGATCAATGGTCCATATTTGATCATACATTCAAGATAACCAATAAGAGTGGAGTCAATAATTTAAAAATCCTAGATCAAACATGATGCTTCCATGTGGCATATGAGCATTCAAGAGATGAATACTATTTGTAAGGTATATAGAGAGCCCATAGAGCTACCAAGTGTCCTAATCTCATGAGCTTAGAAGGAAGATTAATGGCCCCTGATGAAGTTAAGGCTATGAAGATGTACTAAAATATCAATGGTGTGAATTGATAAAGATTAAATATTTTAAAAGGTACTAACATGTGTCAAAAGAATCACAATGGTCATATTTTAAATAAATTAATAACATGGCATGATAACACCACATAGGTAGAACACATCATACTAGAATATTTTGTGGACCCTATAGTTCAAAAGGTATAAATGTGCAATCCAAATGCAATCTAAGTCATCAAAGTACACATTCTAAACTTCCTTTTTTGGATTAGATCTCTTTGCAAACCTATAAAAATCCCTAAGAGTGTATGGATAACTGTAATTAATCCCTAGATTCACTACTCTGAGCCTAAAGATCTTGATTATTGTCTACAAAGGGATAATTGGATTGCAATTATAAAAATGGTGACTCATAAACATGTTTCAAATCAAGAAGTTACATAATATTTGGCATCAAATACCAAAGGATGAGTGTGTGTTTATAGCTATTACTTTGAATATAGGGAATAACAATTTCTCTAAATTGTTCTCGACAATTAACAACCAACCAGTTATCACCAAGGAAGAAGAAAAGATCCTCCTATAAAAGAGACTTTATGATGACATTGTGGCCATTCAGATGATTGGTCTTTACTATGAAGCTACTAAACCTGAGGTATTCATTGCATTCATGTTCTTGTTCCCATTTTAAAAGTAGCGAAGATAGATAAGGGTATGTTCATTAATGAACATAATCTTATGAAAATTTATTAAATGTTCCCTATTGCATTTGAGTCTTTCTACAAATTGCCTAAGCCCTAGATTGACCTAACCTCCATTAATTTATGGGCAAAGTAACACAACATGATGGACACCCTAGATAGGTGGTTGGAATTTGGTAGCCAAGTTATTGTGTATCTTGCTAAGAACATCCTTGTCAATTAGTTTAGACCTAGAGTTAGGATGGTAATGATAGTACTAAATAAGCTGTATAGGTGTGAAACTATAACATATGTATATCTAATGTGGGTTCCCATAGTGCACTTCATAATTAAAAATGTAATGGTTCCTCCATTAGGTGAGATAATAAACATATGCTTAAGTAGATAACTATATGTAATCAAGAATAAGAAGAGGACTGAGTTTTACATGATGTCTTAATGGTACTCAGACCATTTCTCAATATTACTCCAAATTACACATCTACAAGTATAGACACCACATCTAGTTCATTTGTGATTTTGTCTACCCTACATTAAGTGAGGCTATATATGGTCTTCCCATGATGAGAGTGAGCCCTTTAATAAAAATGTATATTGAATTAATAGGGGTCATATGGTTGTATCTATATTGCATTGTCATAAGGATTGAGGGAACCTAAATTATTTCTCTCAAATTTCCAGTCCATGTACCTAATATATTAGTAGAACAAGAGGTAGTCTACCAGCTATTCAATGGGATATATGGATTTTGTAAAAATAAGAGGAAGGGTCTCCTACATAGTTTCCCCATGAAAATTGGTAAGATTATCTTTAGATAGTGGGATCATATTGAGGCTGCATCAAAAGATAGGTTGTTTTTGAATTTGCAAATATATAATATTAGCCAATGGGTTCCTTATAGAAGGGTAAAATAACATTTTATAATAAAAGGTATTTTGAATGTGTTTTATGAGCATAAGCCCAGTATATTTGACTTCATATACATTATAGCATCCTCAAGCTATGAATTTTCTAGGAGATTGAAAGAACACAACATAAGACTTGAATCTAGATTGAATAAGGACCATAATATAGAAGATAGTTGGTAACCATGCCATAAATAATATCACTTTATTGATGTTGGTACTTTCATGCTTTCCACAATAGAGGTACAAGTAGGACATAAGATTGAAGAGAGAAATCTAAAAGAAATTTCTTCTAGTTCATCAGTTACTTAATCTTCAAATGCAGTAGAGAAAAATGTACCTTAATAAATAAAATATGATAGCATTGGACCACAATGATAGCATTAGACCCCAATGAATCCATTGAAGATGCACTTAGGATACTATCTATGACTTATGAGATATATTCAAATGAAAATCAAAACATTTAATAATTAAAATAGGATAAGGGGAAGTCTTTAAACCTTATGGTTATTGACACCCCTAAAAGGAAAATTGATATGGTCATTATTCGAAAGGCAAACAAACCAAAGGTAATTATTACACCACCTTTGAGTGAAGTCAACTTGTTTAGTTAAGAAAAACTATTATATGGTCTACCTATTTTTGAGTGGTTCATTTATGAACAAAGGTTAGAAAACCTTCCCACTATTCATCATCCATGGGCTATGGTGAAGTCTTCTAAAATCCCAATACAAAAAGAGTTGAAGCAATGGACCATCGGTCTACAAGAAGAGGAGGAAAAAAGACTAGATCCTCCAAGTCAATCAACCCAATCACAAGTAGAAATCCTAGTTTCACATGTGACCCAATCTATAGTTGAGGTTAGGTTTGATCCAAGTATTACTTGTTTGTAAAGGGTGATTAATAAAATAATCATGCAAAGTGGTGAAGATATTACATATCAAAAGGTGGAACCCTTGACTAATTTGACCCAAGAGAAGGGACAAAGGTGTGGTGAGGATCCAATATTTGAGTAGGATGTACTCGAGATAGCTTAAGCACAATCAAAATAGTTGCAAGCAGATATCAAAGGTCTGAAGCAATAAAAGAATAATCTAAAAGATCAATCCATTTTGTCTATTCTAGGAGATATGGTCAATGAGCTTCAGGCCACTATGTATGATATATTCAGCTCTTTAAAGTCAACAAGGTCCAAGCAATATATGGTGAGCAAGTAACGCACTATGGCTATGAAACAAATGAGGCAATGGAAGGGTCCATACAACAAGGTAAAGGGATTGGTCAATATATTGATAGAGGACTAGATTCCTAGATTTAAAATAGTTAGTTTAACACATTTAAATATGGATATGGCTATATTGATAGATAAGATTAAGGGCTTGAAGAAATGGTCTATGAGCTTGGAGGTTCTTTCAAAGGATTTCAAATAGTTGGAGAACTAGATGATGCATATATTGGGTAGCTTAATCAAAGATGCAACTACCATTACTCCCATTGGATTGATAAGAGATGAGGATTTTACACACAAGGCCACTCATTTCATGCAAGAGGTGAAGAGAAAAATCTCAAGAAAAATAGGGCAAGCTAATAAAATAATCTTGGACATGATCCTATCTATAAAGGAAAATATTAGTGACCCTAAAAGAAATAAGGAGGCCTTATACAAAGCTAGAAAAGGCATCAAGGATTTGGGAGATGAAGAAGACCTTTTCATGGAGCGCATCATCAACTTCAAGATGTTTGATGATCAACATGGCAAGGAAATGAAGATCCTGGAGAAAATATAAAGGACTGCAATAATAGGAGTTTATCAGAGTCATATTTGTTGACTTAGCATATTATTTTTGTAACAAAACATGTATATTATTTGAAAGAGGAATATTTTATCTTGTAAAAGAATGTGAAAACTTGTAAAGAGCATTTCTTATAGGTTAATCCATTTGCAAAGTGTCTAATTATAGAATGTTGTAGAAATAAAATTGTCCTTGACACTTGTTCAATTATAATTTGGTGAGACCGACCGACATACCTCAGGGTCTTAGATAAAAGGGGTGTTATCATTTGTTAAAAGAGAGTAAGTTTTATAGAAAAAACTACTTTGTAAAATTAGATCAAATTAGTGCAAGTAAGGGAATTCTACAAGGATTGTGTGTGTATTTGTTTATGTATTTTGTTATCATCATTACTTCCTCAAACATCTAGTTTGATGTTTATATTTAAATTGCTTGTATGAATCTTAAATGTGCATGTGTAAAAGTAGAGTTGTCAATTTGTGCTTATGCCAGGTTGATTGAAAGACTCTAGATTCATATCATTTCCATTGCTTCTCCTAAAAATGTGTTAATGCTATTTTCTTGTGGAATTAAATCCTTAAAGTGAATTTCAGTTCTTATTTGATTATTTTCAAAAGTTGTAGGCATTTGCCAGCTATATGATATGATCTATACCTTTGGCTATTTCATGTCATATAATGGTTTGAGTGAATATATTTGATGAAATTTAAGCTTTCTCTTAATGTTTGGATGGAATATTAGAGATAAATTTATTCTCTTCCCTACCATTGATTTTTCTCACATTTTAATCAAATCATTGTAGTTTAGCTTTCATTGTAAATATATATGCTAGATTAGAATTTAGACCTTATGTTTTGATCATAATTCACTATACTTAAGTTCAAATCAATATCATCTTTCAAAAGTAGGCTTTAAGACCATGGTTGTTTTTAACAACTAGTTATATTATCATTTTGTGAAACAAGTAATTGCTTTGCCTCTATTCCACCAAAGATCTCAAGAATATCACAACCAACTACTCATGCAATGGATTCTTTGAATATAGAATTGACAAGTGTTTCTCAAAAACTTTCTAAACCCTATGATACACTTTCAATCATCAATAAACGATGTTTTACTAGCACTATAATGAATGACTTAAGCTAAAGCTTTGTGAATTTGAAGTATCTTAGCTAATTTTAGTGATTTTTTAAAAAAAATTAGTTAATTCTTTGCATATTTGTGTTTCCTTAGCTTAAATTGTGTAAATATCACTAATATTCATGATTTTAGACCAATATTTAGGCTTATTTAGCTAGATATAACTACTCTTTGAATATTTATGATAAATTGTTGCAAAGGTAGTTTAAGCTTTGTAAATCTAACATGTTCAAGGTTAGTGATATAAATTTTGTTAAAAGATTGGTTGATTCTTTTAAAAATTAGGTTTACTTGAACTTATAAGTGTAAAGATCATTCCTAATCACAAGTGTCAAGGTATATTTAAGCTAATTTAGTTAAATATAGTCATTCCCAAAATTTTATTAAGGTATAAACCTACTCATTCTTCTTTGCATAGATAAGTTTTATACATCATATTTTGAATATGATTCAAAGTTTATAAGCTAGAACTATGAAGAATAAGGACAAGGTCAAGTTATAATACAAGGTTACCTATTATTTCTTTGGAGATTCATAGCAAAGCAAGAGTAGATCAAGGTAAGCATAGGGTTTCTAAATCTCAACCTACTTCACCTATTTGTGGTGCTCTTATATTTATCCCTTATCAAGGTATGGTGTTGTTAGGAGGATGTTCAATCAATGTGTCTAGTTAGGTACATGATTTACCTATAAATACTAAAAAGTATTTTCCTTCTTTTAGTCCTATAGGTGTGGTTATTGATGAAGAGCATATCAATCCTTTTAAGGTTTCTTTGAGATTATTAAATGTTGTTCATGAAGATGTTGCTTGTAGATTGTTTCCTTTTACATTTAAAGATGTAGAATATGATTGGTTTCTCAACCTTCCCAAGAATTACATTACCAGTTGGAATGCTTCTAATAGTATTTTTAATGATCAATTTGGAAAGATCATTAGTCGTTGTGTCCTTTATAAAAAATTCACTAGAGTGAAAAGAGATTCAAGTAAAACTATTGGAGTTTTTAATACTAGATTCCAAAAAATGTTTATCAAAACTATATATCCCTATATAGCTATTGAATATTTAGTTTTAAAAATTTATAAGGATGATTTATATCCCATGACTTCTGTGTTCTTGAAAATATCTATTGGAGTTATAAATACATTGGCCATAGCCTATGTTGAAGCCATGAAAATTAGTCATCAAATACAACCCAAAGGCCAATTGGCATATGATATTCCTAACATTAGTCCTAATTTCCCTACATTAAATATAATTCCAAATGTTAATCAAAACATGCTTTCTTTAAATCAAACACTAGTTTTAAACCAACTACCTTTGAGTCAGTTCATCTTGGTCAAAACTAGGATTCTTGAATAACACTACAAGTGGATCTCATCTATAAGATAAAAAAGCTATGTTTTCAATGGTTAGTAGCACTCAAGTTCATAATTCATAGGCACGTAAGAATGAAAATTAATCCATACTAAAGATTGTTAAAAAAAATGAGCACTATTTTCCTTCAATTGTAAAGACAAGTAGGTAAGGCTAGGGAGAATTCTAACAAAAAATATTCTTATCAAAGGTTAAATCGACCTATAAATAGGTTTCATAATAGCAAAAACAATAACAACGAGTCATCTGCAAATAAGAACATTCCTAAAATAAACATATGTGATGTAGATTTAACTAAATATTGTAGAGTTCATAACACTTCAAAGCATGGTGAATTGGATTGTATATAATTTTGTAATACTTTTCATTTATTTCAAGATAAATGAGTTATATATTAAGGTGGACCTAACAAATATAATGCTATAGGTACATCTAGTTCTTTAAAGTCTTCTAAATCTGCTGACATAACTCTCATGGTGGAGACTTTTGATTTTCCATTAAAGATGAGAATAAGCCCGAGGATAATCTAGAGGAGATTCATGATTTTAAATAGTATTTCAAGAATATATATTGACTAAGTAATAGAGAATATAATCAACCATTGACTAGTTCAACTCCACCAAAAAACTTGGATACTCCTCTTGATCCTAAAGCAAATAATGATTCACAACCTACAAAGGGATGTAACTTTAGGAATAATGTCGATTCATCTAGTTATTCTTCTAGGAGTGGATATAATATAGCTGAGGATATGAAAAAGATTAAAGATAATATCACTTCACATGAGTTGACTTAAATTATTGAACAAATATATTTTTCATTAGAATCTTTAAGCAAAAGACCTACTAAATCACAAAAGGCTACAAATGCAAATTTGGTGATGTATAAGAACAAAGTAGAGGTTCCACTTTAATTACTAACAATTAGATTTTTTAGTAAAAACTTGCATTATTTGTTGTTCGATTTAGATGCCTCTAGAAATATCATAAAAAAGGTATTTTTGAAAATCTTGGTTTAACTCTAATTAAGTCTGATAGAGTAGTTACTCAATTAAACAAATATAGAGTTAAATTAATTGGGGAACTATTGAATGTGCATATGAAGCTTGTTTCATAGCCAATAGTGAAACAATTCATAGATATTCAATTTTTGGACATTAAAAATGCTTATGGGATGTTTCTAAGTAGAGATTTGACTAAATATTTAATGGATACATGTAAATTGACTATTCTCATATGTGGCTTCCATAGAAGGGAGTTCCAAATCAAATTCAAATTGAAAGGGAGTCAAAAATAAAAGACATGATCATTGAATAAAATGTAACAAATGAAAAGGTTAACATGGTAAATTATAATTTAGGAGTTTATACTCTTAACACTCCTTAGGTATGTCACTCTAAATACTCTCATGGTATGCCTAGACCATGAAAATTATATTTTGATGGTGCTAGATGAAAATATAGATTTAGAGTATGAATTGTTCTAATCTATCCCATTGGGAAATAATTTAATGATTATTACAAACTTTAGATTCCATATACCAATAATTTGGTAGAGTATGAAGCATTTATCTCAGGATTACAATTTTCTATCAAACACAAGGTCAAATAACTACTAGTGAATGTTGATCATAAACTATTATCAATTAGGTTAGAAGTAAGCACCAATACAAATTATCCTATCTTAAGAAATATAAGTTTAAAGTGTGGGACTTGATTGAGTAATTTTATGCTTTTAATATTGTCTCCATTCCTAGACAAGAGAATAATCTTTTTGATGAGCTAGCTTCAGTTGTAGCCAATGTTATACCAAATCAATATTCTAAACTAGGAAACCTTAGCATCAAATTGGTTTCATGTCCCTCAATTCCTAACAACGTCAATCATTTACAAGTATTTAGTGATGATCACTAGATCCTAGATTTTATGAACAACTCAAGAGTAATTGAGTCTCCCATTATTGATGAGGTTAATGAAAATTCTCTTGGTGATGACAAAGATTATAATGTAGTTCATCTAGGAATTCAAGATCAACCCCAATTAGTAAATATTGGTATAACATGCACAAATGAAGAGTCTAGAAAGGCTAGAGAATTGTCGACCAAGTATAAAGATGTTATAGCATGATCCTATGAATACTTATATATCTTTGATCCTAGAGTCATTACCCATATTATTCCATTTTGTAAAGCTTTCATACAAAGTCAAAGACCTGTCAATCTTATTTTAGAGACATAGATTTATAAAAAGGTCAAGAAGATATTAGATGTAAAAATAGTTTTTTCAATTAGAAATTCTCCCTAGGTATCTAATTTAGTACCATTTAAAAATAAAAAATGAATAAATTAGATTATGCATAGACTTTAGAAATTTGAACAGGTTTAAAGAAAAAGATAATTATCCTTTACCTTCCTTTGACCAAGTCATCAAAATTGTTAGTAGTTCTACTATGATGTCTTTATTAGATGCTTTTTCAGGTTATAATCAAGTACTTGTAAATAAGGAGGATAAAATGAAGACTGCATTCAAATAAAGTGGGGCACTTTCGATTACAAAAGAATGCCTTTTTGGCTCATAATGTAGGATAAATGTTTCAAAGAGATATGCACCATGCCTTTTAGGGTCTCATAAGTAAGTTCATCATCATATATATGGATGATCTAACTATGTTTTAAATAAATAGGGAAGACCATATTATGCATTTACAACATGTATTTAAATATTATAGAAGGTATAAAATTCCCCTTAATCCTAAGAAAAGTATTTCTTTGATTACAGAAGGGAAGTTATTAGGAGATGTTATAACTAGATATGAAATTTATATATACCATGATAGAGTTGATTCCATATACAAAACAAAACCCCCCAATAGTATAAAATAATTAAAGTCTTTCTTTAGGAAAATCAATTTTGTGAGAAAGTTCATTTCTAGTTTTGTAAAAATTGTGAATCCACTAAATGATATGCTAAAGAAGGATGCAAAGGTCATATGGAATAAATAAATAAATAAATCCTTCAGAGATATTAAATAAGAAATATGACATGAACTATTTTTGATAAGTCATGATTTCACAAAAGATTTTTATCTTTATTCTTTTGCTTTAAAACATACTATAGCTGTTATTTTAGCTCAAAAAATAGATAAATCTGATCATCCAATTACATTTATGAGAACTAATTTTAAGTATGCTGAGTTAAATTATTATATAATTGATAAATAGGAATTTTATTTAGTTAAGGTAGTTAAAAATTTTGGACACTATATTCTTAGGAATAAATTACATGCGCTATTGTCAGATCCTAATGTTAAACTTAAACTTAGCGAATGTGAATTGGGATAGAGAAGAGGTAAATGGATGTCTATAATCCAAGAGTATTATCTTGAGATGAAAAATACCAAGTTATTAAGGGGTCAAGGATTGATTTAATTAATTTCTAATACCAATCCAAAATTAAGTGTCATGCAGGTTGATCAACAATAATTCCAACCAAATGACTAGTATGATGCAATTATTCATCTTTTAATCAATGGATCTTATCTTGTAGGATTGAGTAGAGAATAAAGAATAACTTTAATGTTCAAGTAAGGAAATTTATTGATTAATGATGGTGTACTCTTCATAAATAATTATGAAGGAATATACTTAAAATGTGTTTCAATGGAAGAAGTAATTGAAATCTTGGGTACTTTTCATGAGAAACTTGAAGGTGGACACCTATCTATAAAAAAGTAGCTCATAAAATCTTTAGGGTAGGATATTATTGTCCCAAAGTATCGAAGGATGTACATAAGAATGTTATAAAATGGCATCAATGTCAGATCTTCAACACCAAGGACCCAAAAGTAGACATGCCATTGAAGTTAGTATTAATTGACAAACATTTTTCTCAATGGGGTTTAGACTTTATATGGGTAATAAACCCTAATTCTTCAGGTGGACACAAATATTTTATTACTCCTATTGATTATTATACTAGATGGATAAAATAAATAGTAATAAAATAATGTATAACTATAGATATAATCAAGTACTTAGAAGAAAAAATTTGCACAAGATTTGGGACACCAGTATCATTAGTTTGTGATAATGGATCAGCCTTTATATCTATAAAAATTATTGAGTGGGCCTTTAATAATAACATAATTCTTAGGTTTTCATCAAATCATTACCCTCAAGGTAATGGATTTTTAGATTCAACCAATAATAACTTGATGAAAGATATCAAGAAGTTTATGGAGAAAAAACAAAGAACATGGCATAAATTCCTTAAGTATGCTTTTTGGGAAAATAAAACTAGAGTTAATCAAGATTTGAAAGCATCACCATTCCTATTATGATATGGTCAAGAACCTATATTTTAAGTCACTCTCAAATTGCCAACCTTGAAGTTCATGAAAGAATATATGGAAGAAGACCAACAGTATGTTAATTGAAGGTTTCTTAAAATAATTCAAATGGAGGATGCAAATGAAGAAACATTTTCCAACTTTAGTAGAAATCCAACCATAGTTAAAATATGTTTTGCAAGTATTCAAAGATTAAGGTGTTTAAGTAGGGAGACCTAGTTTTCTTATGTCAAAAAGCCTCAAAACAAAAAGGAAAACATGGGAAATTCACTCCTTTGTAGATTGGTCCTTATCATATTTATAAGACATTAGGATATGAGACCTTCAAACTAAGAGACTTACAAAGATTAGAGTTGACTTTTACTAATAATAGGTAATACCTCAAGCACTACTTCTCTATTGTACCCTCAAGTCTTCATAGAGTAACTTGTAATATTAGTAAGAGTTAGTGTAAGTAGGCTTAGGTTCATTTATTTCATGTTCCTTGTTTGTAACTAGTGTTTGTACATATTTATTTTCTTTTTTTCTATTTTAATTGTGTATTTTTTACTTTTGTTTTGTCCTCTACTTTCAGTAAGTCTTTTTCAAGATAATTTCGAGCTCCAATACATGTAGGTGCTCAAAATAACTTCTCAAACCAAGATTATAGGTAAGGATCTTAAGCATCAGTTGATTATGGATTCTTTAAATTTGAGCTTGACATTATAGTTTTGAGAAATTGGTGAATATTGATATCTAGGATGATTGTTCCTTCAAATCTTAAACCTTATTTTGATCTAAGTATAATTCTAACAAGGATTGCACATGTTGAGAATTTTTTTGAATTATTAGAGCAAAGTCATGTTAGAACATAAATAACATTATTTCCTAGGATGAATTATATGATCAAGGATGATTGTCTAAAAGTCAAACATTTTATAAAATCCTAAAAACATGGCTAATTTTGATTCCCAACCTTTGTTGAAAAGTTAAATATATCTAAAAAATATAAAAAACAAAAGCCTTTTAAAAATATAATTGATTTATAATCAAAGGTGATTTTGGTAATCTTCATCAGGGCTATGGATGCCTAGTGAGTAGTGGAGCAAGGCCTTGAGTAGATCCAAAGGTATATGTGTCAGGGCTATGAATGCCTAGCTAGAAACAAAACAATGCCCAAGCCTTCCCTTTTCATAAATCATGACTCATAATGAATATATAAATATGTTATAAGTCAATTTTAATGGTTAAGGTCATGAAATATGTAGTTTATGTTATGAATCCCATGGTAATTAGTTAAATAATCAAAACATACACACCATGACTAAGTTTTGATTTTTGAATCTAATTCTACATTTTTAGAACTTGTTTTCATGATGATTTGATCTAAATGATGGTACATATTCATGTGGAATTATTGGTGTGGTTATTAATTTAAAACAAGAGTATTTGAATTATAATGTGTTTTATGTGTCTCCTCCAGAAGTCACCATTTGTTGAGGTCAACATACCCCCATTTTTGAAAAATGAGGACCGTTGTTCAATTTTGAAAATTGTGTTAGAAATTGTTTATTCAAGTTGATGAAATTGAATTATTTTAATATCATGGTTCTCATATAGATTAATTGACATGTTTACATATAATCCTTGTTTGATTTTATCTAATGTTACTATCATTTGATTCTTGTGTTTTCATGTTGTAGGTTTAATTGAGCTCCATTTAAATAAACAATGTTATGGGTTTCTGCTTCATTGTCAAATTAAACCTTAGTTGGTTAAATAATATGATCTCATTTGATCATTATTTATTAACCTTTGGTCTCAATTGGTTGATTGAATCCATGTGTAAATGATGTTAAAAAACCTTAGTCTAAGCATTTTAGCCTAAGTTTTTATTTTGAAAAGGGTTCATATTTACGCAGGATTCTTTATAAAAGGGATTCAAATTTATACATGAATATTTTAATATATTTTAAACCTAGTTTAAAATTTAGTCTAAGCTCTAATCATATTTATTAATACAAATAAAAATTTAGTCTAAAACATTATCTTATGTTCTTTATACTCCTAGACCCTTACCTTAATTATTTTATTGCTGGAAGAAACAAATTAAATGTGGTGTCACCAAGTGGCAAGATATAAGGATATTGTATTGAAGATTAATGGTGCACAAGAATTTTCTTGAGTCAAAATGTCAAATATCCTGAGGAGCAGTACAAGAATGGAAAGTATCATAATCTTGGTGAACAAAAAAGAAATTAATGGCATGCAAATATAAACTAAAGTCAATAAATAAATTCAAGGGATTAACGGTGCATGTTTAATGAAACACTGGATATCTAATGGTGAGAAAAGGTCAACAAGTTAAGGTTACTAAGAAGTAATGCAAGAGTGATAAGACTCATAATATTGGTACATGATCAAACAGATCAATGGCCCATGTTTAAGTTTGTGTATAAAGATAGAGATCAATGATCCATACTTGATTGTGCATTTGACAAATTGATGATGTGAGTCTAATCCAATATAAGGAAGATCAATGGACCACATTTGATCATATATTAAAGATTAATGGTGTGATTGAAGTCAAAAATTAAAATATTTTAGATCAAATATGATGCCACCACATGGTGAAAGAGCATTCAAATGATGAGTGTTATTGGCAAGGTACACAAAGAGCCCATGGAATTGTCAAGTGTCCTAATCTCAAGAGTTCAAAAGGAAAATCAATGATCCATGATGAAGTCAAGGTAGGAATATTTATTAATATATCAATGGTGTGAAATGGTTGAGCTTCAACATTACATGAGGTAATGGCAAATGTCAAAAAAATGACAATGATCATATTTTAAATAAAGGAACAACATGATATGGCAATGCCACATAGGGAAAACACGTCATAATAGAAGACCTTGTGGACCCTAGCATGAAAAAGGTATATATGTGTAATCCAAATGTAATCTAAGTCATCAAAGCACACATTTTAAACCTATTCTCCACCATTAGAGTTCTGTGTAAACCTCCAAAAATCCCTAAGAGTGTATGGATGTCCCTAATTTATCCTAGGATTCACTAGTTTGAGCTTGAAGAGTTGGATTATTGTCTACAAAGGGATGATTCGATTATAATTATAACAATGGTGACTCATAAACTTGTTTCAATGAAATAAGTTGAGTAATATTTGACATTAGATGTTGAAGGATGAGTGTTCAAGGAAACTGATTTTGTAGCTTCTACTTTGAATATAGGGGATAATAATTGCTACAAATTATTTTAGACAATTGAAAACCAACTAATTATTACCAAGGAAGAAGTAAATATCCTCCCAGTAAAGAGACTTTATGATGACATTATGGCCATCCAGATGATTAGCCTTCACTATGCAACTAGTAAAGTCAAGGTACTTCATTGCATTGATATTCTTGGTACCATTTTAAAGTAGCTAAGATAGACAAGGGTATGTTTATTAAAGAACATAATCTAAATAAAATTGCTTATATATCCCCAATTTCATTTGAGTCTTACTAAAAATTTCTCAATCCCTAGATTGACCTAACCTCCATTAATTAATGGGTAAATCAACACAACATGATGAACACCCTAGCTAGGTGGTTGGAATTTGGTAACCAATTTATTGTGGATCCCACAAAGAACATCTTTATTAGTCACTTTAGACCTGGAGTTAGGATGCTAATAATAATGCTAAACATTTTATATGGGTATGAAACTATAGCTTAGGTAAATCTAATGTTGGTTCCCATAGTGTAATTTGTCATTAAAAAGGTAATGTTTCCTCCATTATGTGAGATAATCAACATCTCCCTAAGTAGATAGATATATGAAATCAAGAATAAGAAGATGACTGAGTTTTACATTATGTCTTATCTGCGAGATGGCATTTTTGAAACCACAAAGATTCCTAATTAGAGATAATGGTCTCAAAATGATACTTAGACTGTTTCCTAGTACTACTCCAAATTACACATCTATAAGTTTAAAGACCACATCCAATTCATTTGTGATTATGTCTACCCTAAATTGAGTGAGGCTATATATGGTCTTCCTATGATGAGAGGATCCCTTTAATCAAATTATCTATTAAAGTAATAGTATACATATGGGTGTATCTAGATTTCACTATCATAAGGATTACGATAACCCATAGTGTTCTTCTCAAATTGCCAATCCATATACCTGATAAATTAACAAAATAAGAGGTGGTCTTCTAAACCTTTAATGGGATAAATGCATTTTATAAAACCAAGAGGAAGGGTTTCCTGCATAGTTACCCTATGAAAATTGGTAAGACTATCTATAAATAGTGGGACCGTATTGATGCTACACCAAATCATAGGTTGTCTTTCAATTTGCAAATTGATAAATGTAGAAAATGGGATACTTATGGAAGGGTGAACAAAAATTTGAGAATGAAAGGAATTCTGAATGTGCCTTATGAGCATGAGCCCAATACATTTGAATTCATATACATTAAATCATCATCAAGATATGAAGTTACTAGGATATTGAAGGAATGAGTCTAGATCGAATAAAGACCAAAAATGGAATATATGTGGTAAATAGGCCCTACAGAGTATCATTTGATTGATGTTTGTTATTCAAAGCTTTCCAAAACATAGGTACAAGTAGGACATAAGATTGAAGAGAGAAATCCAAATTAAATTTCTTGTATTCATCAATTACTAAATCCTCAAAATTATTAGTGCAAAATCGACCACAATAGGAGGTATATATGATAGCATTGAACCCCAATGAATCTATTGAAGATGCACTTAGGATGGTATCTATGACTTATGAGATAGATTCAAATGAAGAGGAAATTGTTGAATACATCAAATAGGATAAGGGGAAGTTGTTGGACCTAATGGTTATTGACAACCCTAAAAGGAAAGCTGAGATGGCCATTGTTAAAAAGGTAAAGAATCCAACTATAACTATTACACCACCTTTGAGTGAAATCAAATTGTTTAGTGAATAAAACATATTATATGTTCCACCTATTCATAATTGGTTAATTTGTGAACTAATTATAGAAAATATTCTGAATATTCATCATTGATGGGCTATGGTGAAGGCTGATAACATCCCAATACAATAATAATTGAACCCACATATCATTTCTCTACAAGAAGAAGATGTAAAAAGACTAGCTATTACAAGTTAATCATCCCAATCACAAGTAGAAATACTAGTTCCACATGTGACCCAATATTTAGTTGGGTCAAGTTTTATCCAAGTACTACTGGTTTGCAAAAGGCAACTGATAAAATAATCATCCAAGGTGGTGAAGAGATTACATATCAAAATGTGGATTCCTTGACTATTTTGACCCAAAAGAAGGGAGAAAGACCTAGCAAGGATCCAATATTTGAGGAAGATGTACTGGAGCTAGCTCAAGTAAAATTAGAATAGTTTCAAGCTACTATCAAAAGATTGAAGCAATATAAGAACAATCTATAGGAGTAATCCATCTTGTCTATTGTAGGAGATATGGTCAATGAGTTTGAGGCCACTATATATGATATATTTACCTTTTTGAACTCAACAAGGTCCAAAAAAGATACGGTGAGCAAGCAATGTGCTATGGCTATGAACCAAATGAACCAATGGTAGGGTCCATAAAACAAGGTAAAGGAATTGGTTAATGTATTGATATAGGACCATGATCCTAGATTTAAAATAGTTAGTTTGGCACATTTAAATGTCTATGGTTATATTGATAGAGAAGGTCAAGGGTTTGAACAAATGGTCCAAGAGCTTGGAGGATCTTTCTAAGGATTTCAAACAATTGTAAAACTAGATGATGCATATATTGGGTATCCTTATCAAAGATCAAACAACCATTAGTCTCACTAGATTTATAACTATTGAAGAGTTTACACACGGGGCCACTCAATTCATGTAAGATGTGAAGAGCAAAATCCAAGGTAAAATAGGGGCATATAATAAAAGAATCTTAGAAATGATCATATCTACAGAGGATAATATTGATGATGCTAGAAGCATCAAGGAGGCCTTAAATAGAGCTGACAAACACATCAAGGATTTGACAGATCAAGAAGAAAAACATTTAATGGATCCCATCATCAACTTTAAGCTGATTGATGATCAAAATGGCAAGACTATGAAGATCCTAGAGAAAAGACAAAGGATTGTAATAGTAAGAGTTTATCAAAGTCAAATTTGTTAAATTAGCATATTCATTTGGTAATAAAACATATTTACCATTTGAAAATTAATATTATATCTTATAAAATCATGTCTGAAATTATAAAGTGCATTGCTTATAAGTTAGTCCATTTGTAGAGTGTCTAATTCAAGAATATTCCAGGAGAGTTTTCATTGACACTTGTTCAATTAAAATTTGATGAGAGTAAACGACATACCTCAAGGCCTTATAAAAAAGGAGTATTGTCATTGGTAAAAAGGGAGGAATTTTTATAGCAAAAAGTACTTTATAAACATGGATCAAATTAAAGCAAGTAAGGGAATTCTGCGAGGATTGTCTCATATTTGTTTATATATTTTGTTATCATGGTTGATTCCTCAAAAATTTACTTTAATGTTTAGATTTTATTTCTTGTACGAATCTTAGATGTGCATGTGTGAATGTAGAGTTATCAATTTGTTCTTAGTTAGGTTGATTGAAAGACTCTAGATTCATTTCACTTCCATTACTTTTCTTGAAAATGTGCTAATGGTATTTTCTTGTGGAAAGAAATCCTTAAATTGAATTTGAGTTCTTATTTTCATTATTTCAAAATCCTTACACATGTTCTTGGTATATGATACGATCTATGACTTTGGCTATTTCATGCCATATATTAGTTTGAGTGATAAAATTTAAACTTTGTCATAATGTCTAGATTGAAGATCAAAGATACCTTTATTCTCTACCTTAACCTTCCTTTTGCTCATTTTTTAATTAAATCACTATAGTTTATCTTTCATTATAAATATACATGCTAGATTAGACTTTAGAACTTAGGTTTTGACCATAATTCACTATACTTAGTTAAAATCACTATCATATTTCATAATCAAGCTTTGAGACCATATTTAATCCCAAAAACTTGATATATTATCAATTATATGAAATAGTTAATCACTTTACCAATATACTACCAAAGATCTCAGGAAGATTACAACTAACTACTCATGCAATGGGATATTTGAATCTAGAAACAAGAAGTGTTTCTTAAACACTTTATAAACCCTATGATACACTTTTAAGAATAAACAATGAGCACATTAATTGAGTATCACTTACTTTAGCAAATGAGATTTGGGTCTATGATGCATCTAATGTGTGCTATGATATACAAATTAAAAAAAATTGTGGTTGTTTCATCTTGTATCAAAGTCGTGTTTCTACTCTATGAAACTCTGGGATTGGTAGAGTTGCTACTTGGTGACTAATGAGTTGTTCTAATCAGGCATAATTATGAATTAATTAACAAGACACTTAGCTTTTCAGGCTCAATGTTAAGATATTGTGTTGTTATTGAGTTTTTTGAAATATTATTTACATCTCTCAAAATAAATGATTATAAGGTATTTAAATTTCTTCTATGTCAATTGTTACTTTCCTTAGCCTTGGTTGGGGTTAACCCTTCCCAAATCTAATTACATCAGGTAAAGTCTCACCTATCAATCATTGACTTGTATGGATGGGTCTTTGGGAGTTAGGTGATACAATATTTAATCTTATAATCAAGGTAATGATTTTTGGTATCTATGGTTAGCTTGTATGGGTGATACTTCCTTAGATACTTGGAACATTATGACCTAGGGAAGACTGAGGGTTCAACCTAAACCTTAAGGGCATAATAGGGTGTGAAAAGATTTAAATTTGTTGGGTAAGTAAACAAAACTTGAGCTTTCCACTCATGATAAGAATTTTCTTGAGCTATTGATAACCTATGAACTTACATGGGTGTGATAGCTAGTGTTCATATTTGGATGGTTTTAGTGGAGTGGAAACATCTCCAAGGGGTGGTTTGATTTCAAATAGCAAGGCTTATCGACCTCTTTTTCTATTTATAACAAGTTTATTATGCAGAAGCTTATTGGAATGTCATTGTGATGATAGTTATAATAAACAACCATATATTTTAGCTTAGCTTGGGCATCACTATAAGTGATTGGGGGAAGCGCTATCATAATTTTATTATGATGACAATTCTTGGGAGGCTTTGGTTCATCCAAGGAAATGGACTTTCAAGCAAACCTATGAGGTTCTGTTACCTAATATGTTACATGGTTGGCTAAGTGGAAATTATTATACATCCTTAAAATAGGCAAACTTATTTAGTGCTAAAAACTGATGCATTTCAACTAGGGTAGACTTGGTTTTGTTAGACTCTTTTGGGTCAAATTGATGAAGCAAGTGGATTCATAACTCCAAAAATGGGTGAAGTTAGCTAGTTTTGGCATGTTTATTGTGATCATGGATCATCTATGATGTAATTTTTATATATGAATATGCTTGAGTCCATGTCTATGTTGATTGATCCTATTTAGGTTATACACCCATAGGGATGCCTATTCAGATTTGACTTCATATTGACACCTATGATGATGTATATTGAGACATTGGATATGTCATGCATCCATGAGGATGTTTATTAAAAGTTCTAATTGAAATTATTGATTATGGGGAATTGTGATTCCCACAGAAGTGATTTTTTACTCTCCTTAAGTCTTAACTAAGCTCTCTGTTTTCAAAATAGATGTTACACTAAAACAAGAATCTTCATTAGACCTTTGACATGTTGGATTTAGTCAATTGGTTGAATCATGATGTAATTTTGTTGTTGGAATTATATGATAATGCATGGATGTCTATTGATTTATTGCATGAGCAAGCTATCTGATGAGATAGAGGTATGATATCTTGGGAGGACCAAGGGTGTAATTCAAGTTTGGAAGGCCTAATGGGTGAGAATGATTGACTTGCATGATGAAGTTAAAACATTTGTGGATTAATTATATGATACAATTGATGGGTATCTGATATCATTTGAATGGCATCTACACATCAGGTAGATTGATGGAGATTTATGAACCCTTATACTTCACACACTATATATTTGACTATTCTAATGTAGAAAAAATACTTTGGCATAGTTACCTATACCTGAATGTGTACTTATTTTGTGAAGTTTCCTCATTCATTTACATTGTTATATGTGTATTATATAAGCCTTGTGAGACATGAAAGTGATTAAACAAGTGAATTATGTGAACTTTTTGTAGTATCCAACTAGCTATCCTAGTGTTCTAGTTATGTTACATTTGTGATCTTGTGTTGTTAAACTATAAATGTTGACATTAAGCACTTATGCTTTATAACTCCCTTTTTGGAAGCTAAATATCTTGTTTAAGTTACCAAGATAAAGCGTTTTATTTTATTTTGGAACCCCAAATCATTGTTCTAGTTATGACTCTTGTCACATGTATGAGATTGAGGGTAAATAGATATTATTTATGTGTTTAGATCAGGTACGGGCTAGGATGTGGAGTCTCACGTAAGTTAAAAATCCACCCCAACCCTTTACATGAGACAAACACCTTATTCATTCAGAGTGTGAGCCATAAGAGCCACACATTGGTCATGTGACCCTCCTATATAAAGGTCATCTTATGGTTTAGTGATCCTTTAGCTACCTCTCAGAGGTTATTGTTAAACAACCCATATGGAATTCATTGTGTAATCCTTGTGAAGCACTAATTGGTCCTACATTGTGGAAATCTATACAAATTAGTAAGGAGGTACTTGTTGAAATGGATGCTTATGTTAGCATGTGAGTATAGATAGGCTGTGATTGAGGTATTGCCTTACAATACCTAAAGTATATATATCTTGGTATGCATATATTTATTTATTTTATATGCATGACTATAAACTATGCTAGTTTTATGTTCTAAATGAACATTATAAATCTTGATTGAGTGGATTTTATAATCTTTGGTACCCATATTTATTTTTATATTTATTACCATGAGGTAAGTGCGGTGTGATGGTGGAATTGTAATTTCTATAACCATCATCTGAGATTACAAAGTGTCTGGAGAGCATCCAGTAAACCTTTGGGTAACATGTAAGGCCTAGGTTGGCTTCTCCTATTATTCAAGATGGATAGTGTGGGATGTTGCACTCTCCCTTGAATGGTGTTTATTAGTTTGGAGGTAACCATTCAAAATGCGTTACTATCCTATGGTAACATTTTATGATAAATATTGATTAAACTATGTATAAGGCATAATATGTGTTGGTAGAGACACTATTTAATGTTGGTTTATATATGTTTAGAATCCTGATGGGATTGTACAATTTAAAACTTAAACCATATAACTTACAATTTTTTTGTGGTCTGTTCTCCTATCTCTAATAGGGATGTGTAGCTAATGTTTGGTACTCTATCAAATTTTCAATCTAAATAGTCAAAATTTGTTTAAGATTCCTATATTTCAAAATATTTCAGTTGAAAGAGGTGTGCTTGAAAGGCAATGGAATATTTTATTGCTATTTGTTGAGGCATGCAAATGTTGTTTTCAAATGATAATGTTATTTTGCCTTTAAAACATACATAGTGACACCTATATGAGTGTCTGAGTTTTAATAGTTTCTTTAGAACTATGATAAAATAGTGGTATACCATTGATTTATGTGCTAATTTAGAAAAAATTTAGAGCTGTTAGACCATTTTTCCAAGGCTGTAATCACTTGTTTTGGTTATTAATAAATGGCTTGTGTATCATGAACATGGATTGTACCCTAAGTTGAGGTATGTGTATGACCATTTAATTTTTTAATGACTTGTATTATCTCTTTATTATTCTTTTATTGTTGTATAATGAAATATGAGATGATAAGATTCTTCTTACAATTTGAATAAAGGAATTACCTAGCCATAATTATGATTTATGATGATATTATTAGATGTATCTTACCACTATGGAGTGTTACATCCTCTTTCTTAATTATTCTTTAATCTAATGGTTTTTTAATTATTATTATGATGAGTAGATTAAACCTTCATATAGAGAGTCATTAAGTCCCCATGGACAACTGGGTCCTAAATTGTTGATATGGTCATTAGGATAACTCCTATCTAAGAGGGGAGGATGTTACAAACCTACCATTGTGCACCTTGACATGAATATTTAAATATTGATATATCATTTGTATAGTTGATTATTTCACTCCCTTTCTTGGCTAGATTTTGTTATTATTTTTGATGTTGTGATGCATGGCCACAAGTTGATGTATGAATATCATATTATAATTATGCATGGGTGATGTATGGATTATTTAATCTAATTGATATTAGAGTACAGTTAATTATTGATTTATCATTTTATAAATTTTTAGATTAGAAACTATTAATGCTTACACTCAGTGGTTGAAGGTACTACTTAAGAGTTAGGTTGAATGTTGGCATTAGCTTTTAGGGTTAATAAAGTGGTTTTGAGTAGTTTTATGAGTTATGATAGGCAACCTTGTGTTCTTGGTTATTATCATGGATTTGGATAATTATATTATTTGATTTGAAATCACATTTTATTATTCCTTATCACTTTTCAATCCTTGTATCTTGTGTTATTGTTGATCCCTACATGTTGATTGGCATTATTTTCATAAGCTTATACTTCCCTTTTTCTCTCTCCTTTATATACTCTTCACCACCCCATCTCCACTTGGTCTCACCATCACTTAACATGGAATCCCTAAGGATATACCTGGACCTACCCCCATGACACCCCATTCTACATGACTTATTACCCTAGTGACTTTACAATTATTAATGATTAGGTTGACTAGTAATTAGAGCTTTTTAACATTTTAAAGGCATTTTAAATAATATCTATTTTATTATTTTTATTTTTATTAATTTCCTTTATCATTATATGGATTTTAAACATTTATCTAGAATTTTAAATAATATATATTTTAGTATTTAAATTTATATTAATTATGTTAATATTTTATTATATTTTGACTAAAAATTGAAATGTCATTAATGACTGTTACCATGAGGTTTAGCATGGGGGTCACATACAGGGAAATGGTCGATGGTTTTTAATAAAGGGAGATTTATCTCCTTATTGAGTAGGAGTATGGTGATTGGATGGGGAACATGGAAAATGGCAGGGGAGAGTGGGGTGAGTTGGGTAGAGTAAGGGAGAAGTCAGGCAGAAGGAAAAATAAGATGTATAGGTAGGAATAGAAGTGGATGTGGAGGGAAGAAAAGAGGTGTAAGGAAGAAGAGAAGAATGTAGAGGGAATAAAAATGAAATAAGGGAGAAGGGAAGGAAAATGTAAGGGAGGACTGGGCATTTTAGATTTTGGCATGTAAAATCCTTGGGTCAAAATGTTAGACAGATCAATTCACTACTAGAAATCAAGGGTGTTACAAACTGGTAGTCTCAACCTATTATCATCAATTTAAGTTTTTACCTCTCCTATGTTGGATTGTTAAGTTCCAATTCAACCACAACTTAGGTATAATCTAGAATGAAATGATTATTATTAGAACCACATATACATTCAACCATTATTCCTTGAGCACAAAAAATATAATAAAGGAGTCATGGTATTCATCCTAGTCAAGATAATTATATTTCAATTGTATCTCTCAATCTAGATATGCATTGTCATTTGAAGGGATATGAATTTCATTAATCTATGTAAACCAAAACTTTGCTTATTTAACTTATAGTTGCATTTCATTAGACAAACATAAGTAGTTTGTTGACCTTACATTTTCGTTGGGATGATTCAAATAATTGGTCTCTCTTTTTATATATCATTAACCTGGTCTTAACTAGATTGGGTGTTATACCCTATTATAATGGTTGCACCCTCTTAGTAGATTGACCCATGAAATAAACCTTATAAATTGTTTTAGTACTTTTAAAAGTTCTGAAAGGTAGAGTAGTTTGGTTTATAAAATATAATTTCCATTGTAATCAATCTATTCTGGGTCTTGATCAATCATATGAGTATACTTTGGTTGTGATATGTATATATTCATTTAGTAAGGAAAACCAAGATGGGGTATATTTAATCTCAAAGTATAATTTAGATTATGATTATAATTCCTATTTTGTATTAAAGTTGATTTGGGTCTTAATAGATTAAGGAGCTAGGTTTGTTATGAAATGTATGGTTCTAGATTGCCATTATAATCTTGAATATTGAATTGAAATAGATTTGGATATCTTCTTAAAATTAAAAAGGACAAGTTCTATTCTTGTTAAGATGTTTCCTTCAATTTAATTTGGTTGGGGGTTTCTTTGAGTTGGTTGTGTACTTATTTAATGACATGTTATGTCTATCAGGTTATGTTTTTGGCTTTTGGAATGAATTTCCACATTTCTCATTTAATATGGAACAAGTTGGATGTGTGTGTGTGTGTATGTTTAAATGTATGTACATAACAAACATAGTTTGGTTATTTCCCTTTTTGTAAAAATGATTATTTTATGTCTCCTTGATTAAGCTCGATAATTAATCATATGCATGTGTTTTTATGTGAAAACCTTTTGTGTGTTAATTAAAATGACTGAACCTAATTTTGGCTTGAAGAAGATTTTGGTATTCTTATATATTTATGAGCCATGGGGATAAGTCTAAGTCCTACTAGAATCATCCTTTATAATGAGGGTTTTTGGTTTTAATTTAACCCATTTTAATAGACTTTTGTTTTATAACTCATGAATTCTGATTTCAATATTTAGGGATCATATAAGGTTGTGAGAACACATGATGATTTTCCAAACCCCCTATATTGATTATGGGTTTAAAATAAATTCATTACATTTATGATTTATGGAACCAATGCTACCATTTATAGATTATTTTTAAATTTCTAGATCAATTTTTAGTATTTTGATCTACTACTAGAATCCTTAATTATTGCCTTGGGAATGTGGTAGGGCTGATTTTCTTGATTATCATGCTTGGCTGATTTTATTTTTTAGTCCTTGACTTGGTTGAGTATAAATATTAAGTTAGATGTGGTTTTTTCTACTTTAATTTATGATTGTGTGGAGTGTACCCTTAATAGATCACCATTCATAGACTAGACTTGAATAATAAGGCATTATCTAGTATGCTTATATGCCTAGGTTATAAATTTGTAGTTTGGAGCCTAATGGGCTTACCACATACTTGGAGGGGATCCATGTTGGTAATTATGGATGCTAAAAAAATAGATTGGTTGTTAATCCCTTATTATATCCTTTGACAACATACAATTAGTTATCCCCACTTCCAATTTATATCATGATAGGTTTGTTATTCACGTCTCACCTCATAATGGTGATCGTGTCTTTTCTTTGTGCATGTTATTTTGTTGTGATGTCCTTTGGTTTTGAATCCAACATTTTCAAAACTTCCTCCTTAACCCTAGTTATCAAAACCACCATCTAGCTAATGGTTGGGGTGGTAAAGGCCATCGAAGGCTTGGCTCATACGGCTGGTTGGGAGGGTTTTTCTATTTTGGTTATGCTATTCCATTCGTGGATGAATTCATGGATAAGTATGATGTGACTAGTAATGTTTTACTACATGTTTATTTACTTTTTAGCATAATATGTTATAATGATTTTATGTAGCATGATTATTAGATGCAGTTTTAATTGCTTTCATTGGTTTTCAAATTAGTTACATTTGGCTTTGTGGTATGCTAACATTGTATATGGATAGGGATAATTCAAGAATGAGAAGTACAAGTTTATAATGCAGAAATGATACTTTCCATTTTTTAGCCTAATCAGTTATACATACTTGGGTTTTAACCTTTAAATGATAGTTGATTACCAATATTAATTCTATATTGGTGAATCATCTTGCTATTATCAATATGGAAAGTATGATAATTGATGTTATGCACTCTTTAACATAGAATTTATTCCTTATGTAATGTTATAAAATTGCTATATATTCTCTTCATTTGAACCATCCCTATAATTATTGGTGTAGAAATTGTGTAGGCATAATAGATTACTTATTTTAGTGATTTGGGCATACTTCAATATGCTAGTTTAGATTATTAGTAGGCTTAAAATTTTACTTGAATGTTAGTTGTTAGGAAGTCTTTTAATCAATTACTTGAATACATGTATATATGCTTACAATTAGTTTATACGTAAGGTAATTCATCTTGTATGTTATGAGTACATGGAACTATTATTAGTGAGTTTATATTGTGTATGGATTACAAATAACCTTGTATTTGTTTGAAATGGCATATGAGTGAGTATGTACAAGTTAATTTTGGAATAAATTGCTAGTTCATGGATGAATAAGGCAATCTTAAATCACTTGAAATGTGAAATAAAAGGAATGTTATTGGGTACTTTCCCTTACTTATATGATTATATAAATGAAGTGGATGAAATGTATACATGGTTATCATTTCTATGTGTTGGGAGAGTATATTTTCCACTTCCCTTATGGGTTGAATATGCATATTACCTAATCCTCTTGTTATCTAGAATTTCTAATTGAATAATGCATTGATGATGATGTGAGTTTGTATGCTTGTTTAGTTCATGTAGAACTTGGTTACTCATATTTTCTATGAACTATTCCATGATGGAACCTATTGTACACTTGATCAATTGATGCTTACATATCGGAGAACATACTAGCCCTTCATGTTGAATATACTCAGTGTGATGTTAAATAAATTTAGGATTTCTTATTTTCTAAATAATTGGGTTTTAGGAGAGGTTGATATTGTAAAATTTAATCATAAATAATAAATTACTAATTATATACATGGCTAAAATATATTATGTAAGTATATAAGTTGAATCATTGACATGCCTCCCTTACAAGAAATCACGGGTTGATCCAATATTATCAAGGTTTTGAAATATATACATTTAGATTTAATGTGCATTTAAGGTAATGATTTACCTATGTATTGTATTGCATTCGCTATTTTTGAACATATAATCATTATATCAATTCAATGATTAGATGCCACATGTCTTATTCATTATGATGAAGTTGATTACTATGGTAATTTTGATTGATAATTTAGGTGAAGTCATTAATGGTGATTTGTGAATGATGTGTAAACTTTAACTAGGTTTGGACCAATGTTAAAGTGACCCTATGCAACAAAGAATGAATAGCCTTGGTGGGTAGCACTTTAGCAATTGGCCATGGTACTATGTTTTTCCTTCCATCATGATCATGATCTATTTTATGTGGATGATGTTCACATTTTTTGCCTAAGGGAAAATAACATAATCCTCTTCCATTTATACTTATATTCATTGCTATATATGTTTAACATACTTGTTATTTCCATGATTATCAATTAAGACAATGTTTTATTGGTCACCATGTTGTGGGATTGTTTGACCTAACGATGGCATTGAATGTTAAGTATAACCCTTCATATTTCATGTGTGAAAATATGCTAAGTGAGTATATCTCACTTCATAAAATGAGGTTTGGGTCTATTATGTATCCAATGTGTTCTCTGATATGCAACTTCAAAAACAAATTTAGGGTTCTTTCATAGTTGAGGAGATATCAATGGCCAAGTGGGGAGGGTGCTTAGTAAGTATATATATTTATTTTGTGTTAATATTTTTAGTCCATTTATTACTTAAGAAATTTTTTGAAAATGATTTTATAATTTCCACTTTGTTAAATTTGGTAGTGAAAGTGGTGAATTCATTAAAGGAAACAGTGAAATCATTGAATGAAAGAGAGATATTGTTAGACTTAGATTACAAAATAGGACCAAAAAACTCATTCACTGCATTAGTGAATTCATTTACAACACTAGAAAATTTGTTCACTACAGTGGTAAATTCATCCATGGGTGTAGCAAAATTATTTGGGTTAAGTGGAAAAGGGTGAGCAGTGAATTCATTTCATGTAGAAGCTAATTCATTGAATGCATAAGTGAATTAGTTAAATTCAAAAACAAATTCATTGAATGTTACACTAAAATAGTTAGGCTTGAATAAATAAAAAGGGGAAGCATATTTATTATATGTAGTGATAAATTTATCAATAGTCATTATGAATTTGTGCATTATAGTGGTAAATTCATTAGAGGAGATAGGGATTGGGGATAGTTAGATAGTGGATGAGGTTAAATGAGTATCTCAGTTAAATTTACATGATTTGATATGAAGGATGAGATATTTATGATTGATTTAAGTTATGAAGATGGTTTAGGTAGCTAATTATAACATTAACATGATGTGAATATGCTTATGGGTAGGAGGCATTCCTTATTTTGTACACACATGAGAAGAGATCAAGAGCATCGACAAATATTGATAGATTCAGAGATTATGAGTTTGGGGTAATAGAGGTAAGTGGATTAAAATAAATTACTAATATGCCAAAGGCCCAGGTAGATAGGATGTTATTGAAAGATTTGGTGGAGAGATAACATAATGAGACTAGTAGAATTTATCTTCTGATGGATGAGATGAATGTTACATTAGAAGACGTATGGAGGATCGTGAGGATCCTAATACAATGGAGATATGTTTATTTATATTAGGTATCACATGAAATTAATATATATATATTATATTTAGAGGGGATTAGTCCATATTTTTAGAGGAGGGGTTACCATAGAATCTTGTATGGACATAGAGATATAAGCTTTGGTGGGTGCACTCATGGTTGTTGTTAGTATAATTATGATACCTAACAAGACTAGGTGGCTATGACCTATTAGACTCATAGATGTGATAAGTAACATGATAGAGATGGGTGAGTGATTTTCATAGGGTCCCTATGTCTTAGATCATTTGTATGTAGATTTACACCATGAAGTATATATAGATGGGAGGGAGATTAAATGTTCAACATTAATAAGGGTATGTGCATGGAAACACATTGTTTTGGAATGACTTATAGGTTGCATGAGTTTGAGATCATAGAAGGAGTGATTTACATATGGATGACATGTGATCATAGGTATTTAATGAGAACATTTAGGGGATTTAGAATAGTACAAGAGATTGATGGATGAGTTTCAGGTGGATTAAATCATGTGGATAACTTATAGGGTGATTTATTTTAATTGGGCATATGATTGTATCTCTATGGACTATCTGATGACATAGTGTTATATCATGTGTAATCATGAGTATGTGATTGAGTGATATAAAATAGATAGGGTTTTATGGTAATTTGGTATTATACAACACATTCTAGTGGGACCACTTGTTTTTTTGAGGTCTATGAGAGGAAGACCATAATGGAGAGTATGTATTGACTTGAGAATAACATAGCACATCTTGACATACCTACAGACAATAACATTTATACACATGATAGATTTAACTGATGTAGGGACAATAGATGGTTATTAAAATTAGTGGGATAGAAAACATACTATGAGACTAACATATCCATATGCTCCTCCAAGGGAATAGATAGAGATATTGGTGGTGAATTTGGTGAGACATCCATGAGGGACAAGACTAGGGGCCAATATCAAGAGAGTA
>JARHVA010009110.1:337500-365546 GCA_037957365.1 Torreya grandis
ATTTATAGTTAATATGGACTCACTTCCAGAAATAAGTGTGTAAGGGGTTGTGTCTATGGGTATGTTAATGCTAGTGAAGTATTCCTAGATAGAGGTATAAAACTATGTATGCTAGTCATGATTAACTACATTGATAACTTGTTTAATAATTTTTATGCTTTTTTTGTTTGTTGCCTTTGTTTGGTTGTTACCTTGATGGTAGTAAGTATTAGACCACTTATGTTTTATATGGTAAGGATTTTAAATGGTTTTGACTTAGTTATTCTTGAATGATTTTCTATTATAAGAGATGATAGTGGATGGGATTCTAAAATTAAAGATAATATGGTTTAAATTAAACTTGGAAATCTATTTTCTTGTAACGAATGTTAAGGTAATTACTTCAACCCATTTGCTAAAGTATTATGTTGTGGCAATTATATGCTTTTGGCTATCTAAAGATTTGAGATAGATTTTACCAATGAAGTCTAACGCCCATGTGGAAAATGGCTAAGGTGTTTCAATAGGTTGTAAATCTTTGAAGGAATATGTACAATATCACCAAGATTTTGGAAAGGCACACATTTCTTAACATTAACACAAGAATCAAATCCCATTGTAGTCCAATCGTAACCTATATGCAAAAGTTTTTGGCAATGACTATACCACTAGAATGAACATCACAAATGGCCTCATGAATTTCTCTAATTGCTAAATTTGACTCTTCATAATTTAAACATTGTAATAGGTTTCCATCAAAACCTATTTGATATGACGTTTCACAAAGGATAAGATAATGGGATGTTCGTTGGATAAAGGACTTATGTTTTTCATGAGTTAGGCAATATAGAATGTTTTTATTATGGAGACATTCATAAATATCAGTGTACCAAGTAGAAGAGGGACCAACCACCTCACAAACCATCTCATAATAGAGAGTATCATATGTTAGTATCATCAAATATTCTAGAAAGAATTTATTGTGTTTAGTTTTGAGATTACGTAATTAACCAATGGTTGCCATGGCATCCGCTAATTTATTATTAACACTTAAAATTTTTTTAAATTGTATAGATGTAAATCAAAAATTGGAACTATCCACCATATTCTTGTATGTGATTAATTTGTCATCATGATCTTGAAATTCATACCTCATTTTTGTCCTTATTCTTGATATAATAAATTAAGGAATTTTTTATAGTTTCACTACTATTATGATAATAATTGGAGGATATATTTGTGTAGGATGTAATATATCATATAATACCTTAATAAATTGGATATTTAGACACTGTGTAATATTAAAATTAAGATATAGGCTCATGCTTGAGGTGTCAATGATAATATTATGCCCCATTTATTGGGTATAAATATAGAGGATATGATAATCTTGGAGAATTATTTTACAAGAGTTTAAATCCTAATTATATATACATACATATATATATATATATATATATATATATATATATATATATATATATATATATATATATATATATATATAAAATTAGTATTTAAACACTTGTAGAATAATTCTCAAAGATTATCATATCCTCTATATTTATACCCAATAAATGGGGCATAATATTTTCATTGACACATCAAGCATGAGCCTATATCTGAATTTTAATATTATGAAGTGTCTAAATATCTAATTCATTAAGGTATTATATGATATATTACATCCTACACAAATATATCCTCCAATTATTATCATAATAGTAGTGAAACTAGAAATAATTCCTTAATTTATTATATCAAAAATAAAGACAAAAATGATGTATGAATTTCAAGATCATGATGACAAATTAATTTTTAAAGTCTTATAGAATAATTAGTTTTTAAAGTCTTGTAGAATATTTCTCAAACATTGTCATATCCTCTATATTTATACCCAATAAATGGGGCATAATATTTGCATTGACACCTCAAGCATGAGCCTATATCTTAATTTATATCAAATATTATAATACATATTAGAGCGAATGACTATATTCCATTGTTAAACAATTTTGATATTTTGAAAAAATAAACAAAATCATCCACAATAAGTTGAAACTAAAGTTAGAATTTTAAAGCAACTTCTAAAAAATGAAACCAATAATTTGGCTTTTATGTAAAAAAAGATATTAACCATATTTTCATAATTTCCCAAATCTATACACTGACTTGGATGTATTTATATGATCGAAATGACTAGAATCTTGAGTTTAGGTAAACACATGGAGTTTTGGATAAATAGTACAAAAGGGTATATTCCACACATGATGGGAAAAATGGTTACTGTAGAAGTCTTATTATTAATTTATAATTTAGGATTATTATGACCACTAGCATGGGGATAATAGGGATCTACATACTAATTATGATAGTTAATATCTTCATATCCCAATGTATACTAAGAAAACCCCAATTATGTCATATTAAGTAGAAGTTGGTCAAAATGGACATTTAGATGAACATTCAAAGGTGATCACCAACAATGGGTTGATAAAAAAATAGGTTCCTCAAGGTGTCATCTAGATAAAGGTGGTTTTGGATGATAAAATTGATTTCCCAAATACTGATGGATGTGGTTGCATCTAAGGGATCACTATGCCTAAAGTAGAGATCTGAATTAGTGTGACAAGTATAAACTTAAAAGTAAGGAGTCTAAGGATTGGATGATATCATATGGTATGATATATGATTATGATACATGATCAATGTATCATTTCTAAATATTCAATGTATGATCATGGTATCACTTTAAATTTATGAATTAAAATGTATATAATGTTTATTTATTGTGAGAGTGAGTATAAATGCTCAAATGCTAGTGGAATCTAGCTCGATCACTAGAGATTGAATACATTGGCTCCTAATATAATAATATTATTGAACTTGTGAATGATAATTGTTGGTACCCAAATTTTCACTAAGAAATTTGTGCCCTTTATATGAGATATTAATGTTTGAGAGTTTAACTATCACCTCCAATCCACAAGTGTTCATTTAGTTCATAAAAATCCTGCTTCCAAAATCAAGTTGTGAAAACCCCATGAAACATGTTTTTAACTAACATCTAACATTTGATTTTTTTAGCACCTTATGATTTCAAGATCCTTGGTGTCAAATTTAGTTGGGATGAATATAAAATGATTAATTATTCAAAAATACTGTGACCAAGTTCCCATGTCGAGGTCAAAGGTTCATAATTATAAGAATCCATGACAGAGGTGGAACTTTCATTTATAATTAAAAAGTTACAATATGCAAGTAAAATCCCAAAATTTATAGCTTATGGGATGCCCATGTATAAGTTTTAAATCCCACACAAATATTTTAAGTACCCTGATTGAAGGATAATTACTTCCCATGTGGAGGTCCACATAACGGTATGCAAAAGTTTTAAATAAAAAGTGAATGTTTAAATTTTTAAAGGAAGATGTAACTTTTCATATTTGTAGATTGCAAGTTGCAATCTAAGCTCTGAAGTCTGCAAAAAATATTTTGGAAAAAAAATCAACATCCATTTACATGTTTGTAACTTTTTATATACAAATAAAATGTTGAGACCCACCACATACATGCTATCAATAAGAAGTATACATGTCAATTTGAAATGCCCATTGTTGAAGTTTTAAAATGGGGATGTACATTAATATTTCATGAACCCACAGGGAGGGTTTTAGAGGATAATGAAGATTATAAAGGGGCATCAACCTATTTAACATAACCATGTGGAAAATTTTAGTTGAGTGCAGCTTAAGTTCTAAGGGACAACATCATCATGAAAGTTTGTGAAAATATGAGTGGGGAAAGCAACACCAACAAACATGTTTTTAATTCCAAATTGCAATATGTAGTCCCAATCCCAAAACACATAGTTCAATGTGAGAAAAAAAGTCTCAAAGTCATCAACATGGAGCATGATATAGATAGGAAGTGGAAAAATAAGTTCAGAATGAAATTTATGAAAATGCAAATTATAAAGTGCAAACCAATGCTCGAAGCCCATAGATGAAAATAATTTGTAGGGAAAACAAAAATGAAAGGTAACTTTGAATTGCAATGTGTATCTTAGAATTTGAAGCCCATGTTACATGGAAATGTTTTGAGACCAATAGAATTTCTACGTAGGATTACAATGGATTAATGAAAAGTCTTATTGTGTAATTTGTAATATGCAATTGGATTCCCCAAGACCATCGACCAAATGTAATGTGCATGAAGAATCATGAACCCATTGAAATAGGATAGGGTCTACATTTTCTAAGTATGTTAAGTGGTGACTTTTTGAAGGATAAAATGTTCCACACATTAGGCTAAGTGTCGACTTAGAGTGAAGCAATTTATTTTAATTCTAATATAGATACCTTGAAACATTTTAATGAAACTCTAGAGAAATCAATTGGCTTTTACAACATGGTTTTCCTTCTTCCTTAGAGATACAATTAGTTGTAGATGAGATTTATTCAAAAATAACATTCAAAATAAATGTTTTAAAGGCTTATCAATGAGATGAGAATGAAGTGGTTGTTTTTGTGAAAGGGCAAAATGATAATGCAAAATCAGACGTTCAACTATATGGATAGATAAATTCCACCAGGTTTTTTATAAGCTATGGCAGTGAGAGATCCAAAATATAAATGTTATATCATTTAGAGAGTGATTCAATATCTAAAGGTCATGCTCAAAAAATAGATAATGTTAGCACAACTTAAAAACATTCCCTTTTTGTGCCTATTTATAGGAATTCATATTGTTAGCTTTACATCATATATAGGGATATGCTGGTAGTTCTACAAGAATTATAGATGAAAATGGATGCATCTTATCATAACATTAGGGAGAAAACGAAATTATGGTTTGTGAACTAACTTGATCTACTTTAGAGAATGGCTATCAATATAGGGATGAAAAGTGTTCAATAAACAAAGAACTCTTTTGAAAATTCCATACACTAATCCTGAAAGCATTGAGGTAATTGATAGCCATGTGAGTGCTTCCTAGATTATAAAAGTAAGTAATTCATTACCCTATTATGTGGAATATATTATAAATACAATAAGATTTTCCAATGTATGATTAAATGGTAATGTTTTATATACAACAAAAGGCTTAATCACTAGTCTGTAAATGACTCCCCCATAGAAAATGTTGCCTATGCACCTTCTGAGTATAACTTCATGTAGGTTTTCTAATTTTCCTTGATGTTTCCTTCTTTTCAAACTTTTATACCTTTACTTACTCAAGTTAGTTTCCATCATCACATGGGACCATGTGTGTAAAATTTAATGTTACTAATCCTCTAGATCTAGGGTGTCATATATTATAAAAGTTAGAATTTTCACTAGAGTTAATTCTATTTTTAAATAAATTAGCCCCTTTGGGAAAAGGGTTAGAATAGTTTTTCTTGATCATAGGTATCATATCCTCAGTGAAATCAAATAGATGGAAATCAATAAAACTTAATAAAATAGTAAATTAGATACTTATAGAGAACAAATGGAATCGTAAAGCATTATAAAGAGGAAACAAAGAAATATATGGTTTAGTAACGGGGATTTCCAAGTGAAGAACAAGTTTAAATTTACAATTTTAAAATTGTTATCAAATGTCTACCACTTGCTGGTGAAAGTAAGAAGGGAAGTTATAAGTCAATAACAAAAGTTTTTAGCAGATATGAAACATTCATTTGCAATTACAACTTGCAATGTGCATCCCAAGTTCCTAGACCCACCACATACACACCAAGTTAAACACCAAGCATAAATTTATGATCATGTATATGTCTCCCCTATTTTAGGTTAAATCTTTTATCAATTTCCCCATGTTAACATTTTGAACACCGATGTATGTAAGATTTAGTTTCAAGTTAATTTAATATATATCTGATTTCTATTTTATCTTGTTAATGAAATGCAATAATACATTTTTCATACATTGTTGATTGGGTATTTAATTTTATGTCTATTAATGGTAGTAGTTGTGGGCATAGATCTAGGTTGTAAATTCATTTATGAATTGTGATTTGAAAATGTGTTATTTAAATTCTTTTAAGGACACTTTAGACTTATGGAGTTGATGGGATATGGTTCCTAATTTTTCACTTTCCTTGTATGCTTTAGAGATTTAGGGGTCATTTGAATATTTGAATTGCATCAACATCAATAAATGCAAATCATTTCTGATATTTCTTTTAAATTGTCTTTTAGTTTTTTAAATTTTTTCAATGAATGATAACATGGATATTGAAGTAGTTCCTTGTGTTTGAGAGCAACCACATATATTTTATATACACCTAACTCATCCTACCTACCATACCCTTATAAATAATACATATTGTTAACTGTTCTGAGTGTTATTTGCCTATAGATGCATGAATATTACAAATATGGAATGTATCTATAATTATTACTTGAATCATAACATTGTAATATTCCATTTGGCTCTTAGTTGTCAATATTTTTTTAGAAATTAATATTGCAATCACCCTCCCATCTATTTTTAGTAGCTTATGTCTGAGTTAAGAGAATTTTCATAGTATGTTTGACCACTCTTCCTGAATGGACTATACAAGTTTGGTTATCCTTTAATCATAAATGTGTTTGTGTGCCACTAATCCTATAGATATTGAACTATAGTATCCCTCCTTGTGAGAAACCAACATTGTAGGTCTTCTCACCTTGGTTTCAAGTAGATCTAGAAGTAGAAGGCAACTGACCATACCCTTTGTCAATGTCTTCCAATCATTGTATATTTAGTCCATCTAAGAGGATCCTTCCTATACTATTAGGGGTGTGTAGAAGGCAAATTTGTGGTTTTTTACCATAAATTGCTTCATATGGATTCATTTTATTTGAGGAGGTATTTTATCACCATTAAATGAGGTGGAGCACATTTCCCACTGATGTTATTATTTTGAGGTGATGCAACAAAGGAATTTTTTATCCATTTTTTGATAATTTTAATTTAGCCATCTTTTTTTAGATGATACCCAAAACTCATCTTCAGTTGGGTGCTAGTGTATCAAAATAGTTGTGTCCAAAAATGGCTGGTAAAGGTTACATCATGATCTGAAATAATGGATGAAGGAATGCCATGAAGATAGAAAATTTGTGTGATGGTGGAGGTAGTATAGGGATGAATGAGGGCACAAAAATGATTGTATTTAGAGAGGTGATCAACCACAATGAAAATCACTATTTTACCCCTATATTTATGGATCCCCTCAATGAAATCCATATAAATATCTATCTAAATCCTTGTAGGGATGGGCAAGGATTTGAGCAACCTAGGGATTTGTAGTTTCACTCTTATTGCATTGGCAGGGATCACATTCAACCACCATCTATTGAATTACATTTTTCATTCCCTTCCAAAATAAGTTGTGTCATGTCTACTCATAAGTTTTGAGAGACCCTAAGCTTCCTACAGATGGAGAATCATGGAGTTCATAGAATATAACCTATTAAAGATCTATCCTCTAGGGAAGCACTAGATGACCCTTGTATCATAGAGAAGCACCGTCCGAAGAAAAATGTAGTATAGTAGAGGGGTTAGTGGCCAAATATTTAATAATTTGAGATAATTAGGAGTCATTAACATACCCCAATTATACAACTTCCAAATAATTTTGAATAGGCATGAAAATATCCAAAAGTGAAGCTTGGTCAACAAATGTGTGAGATAGAGCATTATCCACAATATCATCCTTAACCTTCTTATAAGTGATCTCATAGTCTTAAACCATGAGTTTGATAACCCATTTCTATTATGATGGGATGGATACCCATTGTTTTAGGAAATATTTCAGACTCTAGTGATTAATTTTGATGCAATAATGATTCCCTAATAGGTATGGTTTCCATCTCTATACTACATTCAAAATGGCCATCATTTCCTTCTCATAAGTAGAGATTACTAAATTCTTTCCAAAAAGAGATTTTCTAGTGAACGCAATGGGGATTCCTTCTTGGAGGATAAAAACACCAAGTCTATTGCTTCAAATATCACTCTTTATAGTGAATCTATTAACAAAATCTAACATAGCTAGAATAGGGATAGTACATATAGATTGTTGTAATTCCTAAAATGGATACTCAATAGCTTGTATCCATGTAAAAGCATCCTTTTTCAACATAGCTATCAATGGAGATGAAATCTTCCCATAATCCTTGACAAACTTTTTATAGTATCTAATTAGCCTTAAACAACCATGGAGGCTCTTGAGTATTTGAGGATGAGGCCAATTTGCTATGACAACTATTTTTTCAAGATCCACCCAAACCCCTTAGGTTGAAATAATATGTCTGAGATACTCTTCATCCTAACCAAAAGCACATTTAGACATTTTTTGTAAATATGATGGTTAGAGAGAAGCTATAGTGTAAACTCTAAATGTTGGAGATGTTTAGACAATGTTTTACTATAGATGAAGATGTCATCGAAGAAGACCAGAATGAATTTCTATAGGTAGGGATAGAATATTTTATTAATTAATGCATATAATGTTGAAGGAGCATTAGTGAGGCCAAATGGAATGTACATAAACTCATAGTGGCCATCACTCATGCATAAAGATGTCTTAGTGATATCATCATCATGAATTCAAATCTGGTGATAACCAAAGCAGAGATCTAACATGGAGAAATAATGAGTGCCATTAATCTCATAAATAAGTTCATTAATAATAGGGATCAAGAAGTTATCCTTTATTGTGATGTGATTAAGTGTATGGAAGGCAATGTATAGGTGATTTGACCCATATTTTTTTGAATACAGATAACTGGGGAAGAATATGCGTTTGTACTAGGGAAAATAATGCATTATTTCAATAAGTCTCTAATGAGCATCTCCAACTCAATATTTTACTAAAATGGGTAGCGTTAGGTCCTAATATTGGGAGGAAAACTTATAAGTAGGATTTGAATACAGTGGTCCTCTATCCATCAAGGTGGAAATCCCATTGGTTTGGCAAAGACACATGCATACATATGTAGAATGGTTTGTAAGTCAAAAAGAAGAGTGCACACCATTGATGGTTTCATTTGAATGGAATGGATCTGGGCAATGACACTTTGTGAATTATTCTTAAGAAGCTTTTCCATGTGATGTAAGCTGATGATGCTAAGAGACCTCAATTGTAATCCATTTAATGTGTGTTTTTACCCATTATTTGAAACTGCATCCAAAGTTTAGAAAAATCCCATAAGATGGGTCCAAGTGTGCGTAACCATTGGGATCCAATATAAACATCACATCCACCTAAGGGCAAGGAAAACATATATAAGTACAAGTTATAATTTATAATTTACAATAGAGATACTACATTATGACACTTATTTTTGCAAGGCAATATGCCCCCACTAGCAATCATGACTTGAAACTTGGAGCAAGGACAGACAAAATAATCAACCTATTTGGTGATCTGGGGGTCAACGAAGCTATGGGTGATACTAGAATCAATGAGTATTTTGAGAAGGAAATTATTTACGTAACTCTTGACTTGCATGGTTTATGGGGTAGTGACTCCTACTAAGGCATGAAGAGAGTTCTCTTATTAGTCTTCTTAATTATTAGGTTCCACAATTAGCCAATATTCTTTTGGATCATCTGTTGTATCTTGCACATCTTCCCAATCTTTAGTTTTAGGTAGAGAGTCCACATCTAATAGGTAGAGATTTTACACTACATATTGATGTCCCCAAGTGAATTTGTCATCACAATTATAAAATAATCATTTTTATCTATGGGATCACATCTCTGCTTTTGTCAAATGCTTAATAGAAGTGGTTTTGGAGGTTGGAATTATTTAAGCTAATTTTGGAGTTATATTTCTAAATAGAGCAAAATTAGATTTGAATCATTGTTGAGTTGTGATCTTGTCCTCTACCAACTTAGCCAAACCTAGGAATTCCATAATCATGTTGGGCAGAAACATTTTGACCTCAAATTGAATTGTATTCCTTAGTCCATTGATAAAGAACTCCTAAATAATTCATTAGACAATCTCTCTATGTGAAGTCATCAAAAGTACTAGGGCCAAATCATTGTATAATGAGGGTGAAAAAATTAGTCTATCTTCGCTTGTCATAAGCCTTGGTATACCAGTGATACCATTGAAGGGCTTCAAGTTCCAAGTGAAAGGATGCATGTAGAACCTTGTTGGCATCAAAAGTATTATGCAGACTAAAATATTGTTCTATCTAATAGATCCATCTAGTCAAATCTGCACCATAGAATCAAGGAAAATAAATCTTAGACCCATGAAAATTATTGGAAGAAAAAAATATGTTGTTGGAAGAGGACTATGGATGTCATTTGTTGTTCAATGTGGTATGTTGATGTCTAAGGCTGAGAATGTTTTCATCAATATTTTTGATGCATGTTTTGAGGGTAGCAATTTCATCCTTCATGTTTTTTGCTCCTATTTGGGTTTATAATGTAACCTGAACAAGATTTTTTTTTCCTATAATGGTTATAAAAACTAGAGTTAAGACACATTTAGTAAGGTAATTTTGTGATTTGGGCAAAATCAGAAGGGGTAAAGGTACTTTTACTAATTTTTTTTCATAGTGGGAGTATGATTTACGAAGGTGAGGGCAATTGTAGGAGTGAAAATGGAGAAAACTAGAAAATTTATCAAAGCAAGACAAATGAGTTGAAAATGGAGATGAACATTCTTGAAATGTTTTGAGGTAAATAGATGAAAATAAAAGTTATGGCAAAACCTGAAAAAATGAAAATTGAGATTTGTGGGAATTAGGAGTGGAATTGGGATATGGGACCTCAAAGAAAAAAATGTGCGGAATAGAATTTTAGGTGTATGCATAAAGTTCGAGGATAAATAGGGATAAATATGGATACATATTTATGGATTTTATTTTAAATTTTCTATCTGACTGCAATTTCTCTAAGAGTCTTTGGATACTTTGATTCTGGTTGATTTTTTTGATAGTCTATTGAAAATATTCTAAAATTGATAGAAATGGGGCCCAAATTTCAATAGTTTCCTTGGGGTTTAAATATATCTCTCTTACCACCAATGCCATATAATAATGTACCACTCTTCAAAAAAAATTTGGCTATGGGTTTACCAATAAATGATAACTCTTGGTTTTCCTCATGGATGGGGACTAGTCAATCAGGATGATTGCTACTCATTTCGCTGATAGGTCCTCTCAATAGGAAAACTAATTTGAGGTTCCTATGTTACTCCTCACAATGAGTTTTACGGATTTAACCCAAGCATTTCCTATAGTTATGTGGATGGTGTTTAGCCTAGTCCAAAATAGATTGTTCTGATATAGAAAAATACTTAAATGAATTATTTAGTGGAATAGAAAAACACTTTAAAAGAAAAATAATTTTGTCCCTAGAAAGTTATCTTATACCAAATGAGAGGTTACTTTATAAAGAAGTTAGAAGATAATTGAAAATACATGAAATAAAATATGAAAATTTAGCAATACATTAACTCAATTAAGTAGTTTTGAACTACAATGGTTGAATTGCATAATCATTGGCCTCTTCGAGTGGGTAACGTCCTTTAAGAAAGCTCAATACAATAAATTTTTGGATGCCTTCATTGGACACCAAAACTTACTTATATACTAAGCATAATCTACACAACTTCTACTTCCCATGAATTTGGGATAAAATAAAATGGTCATGGGATGACTCACAAAGCATATACATCCATAAAAACTATTATACTAACAAAGTTAAGATAAGAGGTAGAATGGGTTCCTAACATCATCAATATGTTATATCTTTCCTAGGATATAATGATATAATTTGGGTTTATCATCCATGTTTTCCATCTACTCAAGCATGCAAGGCTGAATCCTAGAGGTGTACAACTAGGAACCAACCCTCTATTGGAGTTGCTATCGATGAAGAACCTTAGAACTTCTATTTTTAGGGACTCTTACAGAGAGTGTTTATTAGTTTAAGTTGTAAACTTATTTGTGTATTATTTTTTGATTTTCTATTTTGGGCCATCAAATGAAAAACACGTGATTGATACCATTGTCAAGGAGTAATGAGATCCTTTGAACTTGCATTATCGGGGATAGAAAGATTTTATCAATTGACCCCTACTAAGTTTTTCCAAAGAGTTAATTTTTTCATGATTTAAAGTGATTTTTCCTTCTGAACATTAATCTAAATTTTTTAGTATCTTTATTTTTACATCTTATCATTCATTACAAAAACTTATGATATCAGACTATATCATAATCTATTTAAAATTTGTTATATTTAATAATTTTTCTTCTAGTGGTGATTCCAACATTTTATTTAGTTTAAAGGAAGACTAGCACCCATTTTAATTCTTTCATTTTTTAGTATTATCTTGTTTGCATTGTTGGAAAGACTGAGATCATATTTCAAAGGTGAATATAAAATGAACTTGTCTTTGAGGTAAGTGTTCATCATAAAATAAGGAGACAAATCTATAGACCAATTGAAGGAAAAAATTATGTGGCAAAGGAGTGTTTGTACTATCATAATTCTGGTCACCTAAATTTTATTTGTTAAACTTTTTTTGATTAAAGTTTTTCATAGCTCTCCTAATAATTTATATTCTTACATCCCTATTTACTACTCAACACCTTCTCAACAATCTGAATCTTCTCTTAGATTTGATCCCCCTAGGCAACCTCACTCACCCCCTCACAGATCTTAACCATATGATCTTGATCCCACCATTGAACTAATCATGAGGCATAGATATCAGAATGAGAATGAATGTCTTGCATTTAGGATTAATAGATTTAGACTTATTAACTTTGATGAAATGAATGGTTACCCCCATGAAGTTCTAAATGAAGCAATTAATTCCCTATGTTTTAAGGGAATAATGTAGTGATTGGTGAGAAACATTTGAGCTATTTTCCCATTAACATTGAAGATTATGAGGTTGAGTATGAGGATGTTTTTATCAATATTTTTATGCACACATTGAAAGAAGATGCTCATGAATGGCTGAATTATCATCCCCATGGATGCATAGATTCATAGGAAGAAGTGAAGAATGTTTTAAAAATTCAATATGGTGATAGAGTTGACCCTAGGTTCCTTCTTGATGAATTTGAAAACATAAAAAACCCTAATGAGTGTGTGTAGGATTTCAATATAAGGTTTAATAAGACTATGATGAGGCTACCTGATAATATTAGGCCTAGTGATATAAATTGTTTGATTAAATATTATGATGCATTTGACAATAAATATGCATACTACTTGAGGGATAAGGCTCCCACAAATTTGAGTTTAGATTTCGACATGTCCATGTAAATATAAAATAACATAAATGTTGTGAGAAAGCCTCTAAACAAAAGGGCTGATGTAAATTTTGTCAATCATAAAAAGACACAATCAAATAAGATTACCAACCTTGAGAAGACCATGAGAACATTTTCAACTTACGCCAAGGAGATGTCATACAAGTTGGCTAGAACTGAGAAGGGGATTCCCCATGGATCTTATAGTTAGGAGATATCTTAAAATTAGAATCAAGCACAAGGGAAACCCTCTTTCCAAAATCAAGATAATGATAGAGTAGAAAGACCTACCTATGATGAAAAAATGACATAAATAAGAATAGAGGACCTAGAGAGTATGTTCTTGCTCCATTGAACACCAAAGTCAATGATCTATATTGTGATATTGACATTGATTTGTGTGATACTGTTTCTTCACCCATCCTTATTATGATATTATTAAATGAATTGATGAATATTCAGAGGAACCTAAGTCTGCATCTGAATATGATGAGATTTTGGTGTTTGATTGTCAAATCTCCCAAAGTAAACTATTTGCCTCCATGGAATTACTAGGTAATACCACTATTGATTAGTTTTGGAGTGCATTGAAAAAGGTGTGTCCCAACTTCTAAATTTGTTTGTGATGTAAACATGACATAAGCATGAGTTACCCAATCATGAATTTAAATTTTTATGATCTATGATGATTAAAAAGTATGATGGGAAAATTCCTTGTATTGAGGATAGGTAGTTGTTAATTAATACAATAGTTTCCAGAGATAAAAAGTAGAGTTTAAGAAGGAAGAAACAAGGTGATACTCCTTAGGAGACCAGACCTACATATCCAAGTGCAAGGGATAAACTCAAGGAAGTTAATAAAATAAAACAAATCCCAATTTCTTCTAAATTATCACATATTTCCCAAGTTACCAAACAAAGAGGTGATCCGTCCAAGAGTAGAAAAAATTTACTATCTATTATTCGTATGGGTATGAATGATATAAGAAGAAATCAACCCTTGAAAATAATTTTTACAAATGCTAGTCCATCCCATCTTGTTCTACCTCTATCTTTGAATGACTGCATTCCAACTTAAGGTGTTATCGCCCTTCCTCCTAATGCCCCCTTATTCAGTAAATTATGTGTGATATGGCTCAAGTATTGAATCAATTGAAAAATACTATCCCACTTGTTGAGTTAGTACAAATACTAGAACATAGGAAGAAGGCATTTTAGTATTTAGAGTTGAATTAAAATACAACTACAAATGAGATTACTTCGCTCTAAATAGTCTTGAATGATGATGAAGAGGCATATGAGGTTATTGAACCATCTCCAAATTTTTATTTTGGGACTAAATTAATAGAGAGTCAGTTAGATGTTGATGTTTTTTACAGTACCCCAATGATTAATGGTTTGATTTTTCAAAATTGTATGTTTGATTCTAGATCCTTTTGCAGCAAGCTTAAAGTAAAGATAACATCTAACTTTGGTAAGTGTTATGCCATGGATTCAAGAGAGGTACTAGTTATTGGTCAATTTAAAGGATTGGTAGTGCAACTAAAAGTTCATCCAAGTAAGTTTGTGAATATGGATGTGGTAGTTGTGGATTATCCTCCCAAGTGGGGGATGTTATTGTCAAGGAAAAGGGCTGCTATCATGGGTGATAGTGTTCAAATGGTTTTTTATTATGCCACCATTATTTTGGTGGGTAAGATGGTGAAACTTCATAAAGAGCCTAAGATTTTACATGTAGTTGAATATCCGAATTGATCTCTATATGAGATGTTCTACACTAATGTGGAACTGGATAACATTGTTGAAAATGTTGATTCTGTCAAATAGTCTATTGATCTTGATTTAGGGATTAACAAATAAATTAACAAAAGTGATGTTTTGAAAATATATTTTGATGGGTCTTGATCCAATATTGGAAATGGAGTTGGGGTGATCTTCTATGCCCCCAATAAAAAATATTTTATGTTTTCTTTCAATCTATCCTTTTGGTGCACTAACAACATTGCTAAGTATGAGGCACTTTTGCTTAGTACTCACTTGAGTGCAGAAGAGACAAAATACTACATGTAGTCTCTAAATAAGTATAAAGATTGCTTGGATTGGTCTTCTCTAAAACTAAAAGCATATAGAGAGGATCTATTTGAACACATCATCCGAATGTTATAGCCTAGTAGAAAACCTTTCAGGCAAAAGTGAAGATTTATTAACCTCATCTTGGCTACCAAGTTCTAGGAAAAGTTAAAGAAATTAAGGGATGGTGATATATTGTAACTAATACTCAATGGTAGACATTTGAAACACTTCCTTGACTAAGTCCATGTTTGTGTATAGTAATATATAATATATATATTTTTTTTTCTTTTTTTCCCCTCTGCATTGGACCTTGTTTATATAGTTCCTTTCATTATTTTTTATTGTGTCTTTGTTCTCATATGCTCCTCATCTATTTTTGTTGGTGTACCCTCATTTTTTAAAGTTTCCATGGGTGTTTTTTAATAAATTACCAAATTTTTTACATTTTGACCAAAGGAATTAGCACCTGGGTTTGTTTTCTAGGGCTTTTTGCACACCCGCAAGGGGTGTACATCCTCAGGCAAGAGCTAGTGTTGGTAGCCAAATTTTCACTAAGAAATTTGTTTCCTTTCTATGAGATATTACTATTTGAGATTATAAATATTTGCCCCAATCCACAAGTGTTCACCTAGGTCATAAAAATCCTACTTCTGCAAACAGGGTATGAAAACCCCATGAAACATGGTTTTAACTAACATTTAACGTTCTCATGTTTTTTAGCACATTCTGGTTGCAGGATCCTTGGTGTCAAATTTAGACAAGGTGAATATAAAATGATTAAATATTTCCAATACTAGGTCCAAGTTCCCATATAAAGGTCAAATTTTCATAATAGTGTGGATCCATGATAGAGATACAACTTGCAGTTTTAATAGCAAAATTGCAATATTTAAGACAAATCCCAAAATATGTGGCTTATGGGATGCCCACATAGAAGTTGTAAAGCCCACACAAATATTTTAAAGGCCCAAATTAAAAGATAATTACTGACCACATGGAGGTCTACATAAGGGTAAGGGAAAGTTTTAATAAAAAGGGAGTGGCAAAATTTTAAAGGAAAATACAACTTTTCATATTTAAATTACAAATTACAATCGAGGTTCTGAATTCTACAGTGGATATTTTGGTGGAAAAATCAACATCCATTTGAAGTTTGTGAATTTCCATATATAAATAAAACCCTGAGACCGACCACATGCATGTAAGTAATGGGAATTCTAGATGTCAGTTTGAAATGCCCATTGTTGAAGTTTTAAAAAGGGTATGTACTCTAATATTTCATGAGCTCACATTGAGGTATTTTAAGGACAATGAAGATTATAAAAGGGTGTCAACCTAGTCAACATACCCACATGAAGGTGTATAGTTGATCGGAGTGTAAGGTGTAAGGGGCAACATGAACATGAAAGTCTATGGAAATGTGAGTGTGAAAACAACATCAAAAAATGTGTTTTTAATTGCAAATTAAAATATGTTGTCCTAGAATAGAAACCCAGAGTTCAATGAAAGAAGAAAAGTCTGAAAGGCTTCAGTATGGGGTATGATAAGGATATGAAGTGGCAAAAATAAGTTCAGAATGCATGTTTTGAAAGTGCAAATTGTAAAGCGTAAAACAAAACCATAGCCCATCGATAGAAATACTTGGCATGATAAACAACAATGAAATGAATGTTTGAATTGAAATGTGCATCTTAGACTCAAAAACCCCCAATATATGGAAAGTCTTAGTGCAAACTCTTATTTTTTAATTTTTAACATGTAGTTGAATTCTGTACGCCTGTTGACCAAATGTAAAGTGCATGAAGAATTGAGAACCGAATGAAAGTAAAATAGGGTCCACATGTTTTCATTAGGCTAAGTAGTGAATCTATTGTAGAATTTTAAATTAAATCACACATAAATATATGCAATATTCATAATATAGAAGAAATAAGAATTGCAAAAATAAAAAATACTTCTTCAAAAAGATGGAATCATTCTCTTTCTTCTTGAAAATAAATATCAATTACAATGTATTAATAGAATTGCATGTGAACATGCTTTTCTAATTATTGAATAAACTATTTTAAATTTATCTAAATAATAATTTGCATGTAATATCAACTAAAACTAAATCTAGCCTTTCTAAGGCTTTATTTTTTTTAGAATATATTAACTAAAAATTAACTAATTGTCTAAATTTAGCTCCACAAAAACTATTCATGCAAACTAAATTTACACTAATAGTCTAAAAATAGAACTGTGTGAACTGCACCTCAACATCACTTTTCAACATACTCCCCCTTGATGCTGAGTGGGCTCACAATTTGATCTTTGAGTGTCAAAAACTGATCTATTGCAACTACTTTTTTGAAGATATCTACCGAGTATTCTTTAGTGTTGATGTATTTCAATTCTACTATCTTCATCTACACTAAATCTTGGATAAAATGATGCTTTAAATCAAAATGTTTTGTCTTCTTGTGATGGACTAGATTGTTGTCCAATTTAATAGCACTAATGTTATCATAAAAAATAACTGTCGACTGAACTTGAATCTCTCGAATTTCTTCAAAAACTTTTCTAAGCCATAATGCTTATGTACCTCCTGAAGTGACTGCAACATACTCTACTTCTATTGAAGAATGGGAAAATATACTTTAGTTCTTTGAGCTCTAAGTAATCAAACTAGAACCAAAAGAAAAACAATTCCCATATGTTGACTTTTGGTCATCCAAACTACCTCCCCAATTAGAATCACTAAAACCAACATGATTGAACCTTTTAGAAGTGTAGTAATGAATACCAAAATCTAGAGTGCCTTTTAGATACCTCAAAATTCTCATGGCTGCCTTCATATGTATTTTTGATGGCTCTTTCATATACCTTGAAACAAGTGAAATTGAATAAGCAATATCAGGTCTTGTATGAGTTAGAAACATTAAGCTTCCAACAATACTTCTATAGGCTATCTCATATACTCTTTCATCACCATCATCTCTACACAACACAACTCCATGAGCAACTGGAGTGGAGACTGGTTTACAATCAACCATACAAATTTCTTCAACATATATTTAGCATACTTTTTTTGACAAATAAAAAATTTATTCTCCCTCTGATAAACCTCCATTCCTAAAAAATATTTCATGAGGCCTAAATATTTCATCTCAAATTCATTCATCATGGAAAATTTTAATTCATCCTTCATTATAAAACTACTACCCATATACAACAAGTCGTCAACATACAAATTTACATTTAGAATATCATTACCTTATTGTTTGCAGTAAAGGGTAGGTTCACTCTTACTTATTTGAAAGCAATTATCTTGAAAATATCCATCAATCCTAGCATACCATGCTCTTGGTGCTTGTTTGAGGCCATACAAAACCTTCTTTAAGTTGTAGACATCATTTTCTTTTCCTTGCAATTCAAAACCTTGTGGTTTTTCCACATATACTTCTTCTTCTAAGTACCGATTCAAGAAGGCACTTTTCACATCCATATGATTGGTGATCTAATTATTTTGAGTTTCTAATGAAATCAACATTATAATGGTCTCTTGTATTGCTACTAGTGCAAATGTCTCTTCATTAGTCAATGCCATACTTTTATGTGAATCCTTTAGAAACTAATCTTGCCTTATGGCTTTCAACACTTCCATCACTGTTACACTTAGTCTTGTAGACCCATTTGGTGCCAATATTCTTCTGGTCTTGTGGAAGCTTTGTAAGCTCCCAAGTGTCATTCATGTGAATATAATCCATCTCTTCTTGCATTTCTTGCATCTAAACCTCATTATTATATGCATCTTCAAAACATGATGATTCAAAATCAGCCTTGGTAAGTAAAGAAAAATTCAGTGTCTCACCTCTTGGATTTTCTTCATGTGCTTGATTTGAACTCCTTTAATAAATGTCACTCAATCTTCTTACCTTCCTTGTATAACTAAGACTTGAATCTGGACTTACACTTGGAATTGAACAACTAGATGAGGGGTTACTTGGTGGATCTCTAGCACTTGGAACAAAAATATTAGTGGGCTGCCCATGATCAATATCATCCATAATAAGTTCATTTAAAACAGCTTTTGAATTCTCCATATGGCCTTTTTGATGAACATAAACTCCCCCTTCATCAAAAATCACATCTCTTGACACAATAAGCATATTAGTGAGAGGATTATATAACCTGTAAGCCTTACTTTTCTCACTATATCCAACAAAACTACATGAATCACATTTGGGATCTAACTTTTACCTCTTTTTATCAGGAACATGAAAATAGGCTAAGTAACCAAAAACTTTGAAATAATTAACATTTGTCTTTTTCTCATACCAGGATTCATATGAAGTCATCCTATCAAGCGCACTAGTGGGACTCTAATTAAGAATATATACTACTATAACAACTTCATCTCCCCAAAAAGAATTGCTTAATCCCTTTGTTTGCATAATGCTTTGTGCCATCTCTACCACTATATGATTCTTCCTTTCAACTACACCATTTTGTTGAGGTGTGTATGCAGTGGTGAGTTGTCTTTTAATGCCATGCATATCACAATAACCTTGAAAGGCTTTCGAACAAAATTTTCCTCCATGATCAATCCTTAAGCATTTGATTTTATACCCCTTTTCATTTTCTACAAGGGCTCTAAGCCTCTTGAATGTCTCGAGAGCTTCACCTTTGGTATTTAAAAAATAAACCCAACACCATCATGAGTAATCATCAATAAAAGTAGTAAAATATGATGACTTATCCAAACTCTTTGTCTGCATAGGACCACAAATGTTTGAATGAACTAATTGGAGTGGATAATGAGCCCTCCATGTATTTCCTTTTGGAAATTTCTCTCTTTCATGTTTTCCTTTAGCACATCCTTCACAAACTTCCTTGTGCTCTTCAACCTTAGGTAAACTAGAAACTAATGCTTTTTAATGTTAGATTTTTCAAACAAAGAAAATTTAAATTCCCATACCTGAGATGCCATAACCAACTTGTATCCTCATATGCCATATTGACAAGGTTCTTGTTATGTTCACCAAACTTCAATGGGAACATTTTATTCTTTGTTATAGGCACAACTATTACCACCCTATTTCCATGATTCTTATCATAAATTATACATTATTGATTTTATAATAAAAATTTATAATTCTTCTCACATAATTTTCCAACACTCAATAAATTATGCTTTAACTTTGGATTGTAATAAATGTCTTTAACACTCTTCATACCTTCTTTTGTATGGACTTCCATAGCTCTTTTTGTAGAAACCTTCAATGATTTGTCATCACCAAGCTTGATCTTGGATTTAAAACTTTCATCCATTATAGAAAAACATTTTTCATTCCTTGACATGTGGTTAGAACATCTCAAATCTAAATAACAAACATCTTTAGAAACATTTTTAGCTTTGTCACAAGATAAAAATAAATTATCTGGAGGATTCTCATCACCTTATTGAGCATAATGAATGTTTTTATCATTATTATCTTCTTTTAATCCAAACTCATAATTAAAGTGACCATACCTATTACAATGATAACACTAGATATTTATTTTATCAAATTGGCCTCTACCTCTTCCTCTGAAATAACCTCTTCCTCTAAAACCACCTCTACCTCTATTTCCTCTTGAGTAATTCTGATTTTGGCCTCTACCTTGGCCTTGATTACTTTTGATGCTACTATTCACATCTTCATTCTTTGTGATTTGTAATTTGGAATAAAAATCTTTCTCATCACTTTCCCCAAATGAATCTCTCAATCTTTCTTCATGAGACATCAAAGATCCACCTAGATGATCAAATTGAAGGGTGGATAAATTCTTACTTTCTTATATGATTACGGTAACATGGTTCCACCTTGGTGTGAGAGTCCTCAACAAATTTTTGATCACAACCTCATTGTTCAAAATTTCACCAAGTTTAGCCATCTTATTGACCACATATTTTACTCTGACACAATAGGTACTCACACTTTTAGCTTCTTGCATCTTCAAATTCTCAAATTATCTCTTCAATGTCTGTAACTTGACAACTTTGACTTGATCACTACCTTGGTAATCTTATTTTAGAGTCTTCCAAGCATCCTTTACTATCTTTGATCATACAATTCTTGGAAATAGGCTCTTATCTAGAGCTATTTGAATATGAAATAAGGCTTGAGCATTCTTCTTCTTAGCCTCCTTATCTATTTTATCATTTGCTATAAGGGAATTCCAATCAGCTAGCTCTACATAACCTGATTCAATAATCTCCAACAAATCTTTTCCTATCAGAAAAGTCATCATTTTGATACACTAATAATCATACTCATTTCCATCAAATTCTGGAATGGGTAAGGAGTTAGAATTTGACATGAGAAATTTTTGGCAAAACTCAAACTATTAAATCTTTAACCCAAAATAAAAATACCTGCTCTGATACCAGATGTAGAATTTAAAAAAAAATCACACCCAAATATATGCAATATTCACAATATAGAAGAAAAAAGAATTGAAAAAAATAAAAATTACTTCATTAAAAACTCGGAATCATTCTGTTTCTTCTTCTTTAAAATAAAGATCAATTACAATGTATTAATAGAATTGCATGTGAACATGCTTTTCTAATTAAAGAATAAAAAAATATTTTAAATTTATCTAAATAATAATTGGCATGTAATATAAACTAAAAATAACTCTAGCCTTTCTAAGCCTTTATTTTTTCTAAAAAATATGTTAACTAAAAATTAACTAACCATCTAAATTTAGCTCCACAAAAATTGTTCATGCAAACTAAATTTACACTAATAGTCTAAAAATAGAACTGAGTGAACTACACTTCAGCATCACTTTTCAACATCTATGAAGGACAGAATGGGCCACATAGCAAGCTAAGTGTCGAATCTAATTGAGGATTTCTTTTAATGCTATTAGAGCTGCCTTGAGACATTTCAATGAAACTCTAGAAGAATCAATTGGATTTTATAAATTTGTTTTCCTTCTTCCTCAAAGATATAATTAGTTACAGATGAGATTTATTCAAAAATACAATAGAAATAAAATGGTGTGAATGCCTATAAACAATTTGAGAAAGAAGTGGTTGTTTTTATGAAGAGGCAAAAGGAGTATGCATAGTCACATGTTCAGCTATATGGATGGATGAAGTCCATCAAGTTATTTTATAATCTATAGAAGTGAGATATCCCTAAAATTTATATCATTTAGAGTTTGATTCAATGTTTGAAGGTCATGTTCAAAAAATATATAATTTTATCACAAATCAAAAACTTTCCCTTTCTGTACCTATTTACAGGAATTAATATTGTTAGCTCTACCTCATATATATTTGGGTTTAGTGGTAGTTCTACAAGAAGTAGAGATGAAAATGGCTACATCTTCTCATAGCATTAGGGATAAAAGGACATTGTAGTTTCTGAAGTAACTTGTTGTGCTTCAGAGAATGGCTGCCAATATAGAGGTGGGAAGTTTTCAATAAACATATAATTCTTTTAAATTTTCCATGATCTAACCCTAGAGGCCTTGAGGTAATTATTAGCCATGTGAGTTCTTCCAAGATTGGAATAGTAAGTCATTTGGTACCAACCATATATAATATATTCTACAAATAACGTGAGTTTCTACCAAACGAGTCAATGGCAATGTTTTGTATATAATAAAATGCACAATCACTAGTCTGTGAATGACACCCCCATAGAAAATGTGACCTATGTACCTTTCAAGTATATTTTCTTGTAAGTTTACTAATTTTTCCTTGCCATTTCCTTATTTTCAACCTTTTCCACCATTAATTTCTACAAGTTAGATTCCCTCATCACATGGGCCCACTTGTGTAAAATTTCATGTTACTAAACCTCTAGATCTATAGTGTCACAGATTAGAAAAGTTAGGTTTTACATCATATTTAATTCTATTTTGAAACTAATCAGCCCATTAGGAAAATGGTTCCAATGTTTTCTCTTGATCGAAGGGATCATCTCCTCAGTAAAATGGAACTAATGGAAATAAAAAATGCTTAAAAAATGGTAAAATAGATACTTCTAGAGAATAAATGGAATAAAAAAGCATTAAAATGAGGAAACAAAGCATTATATGGTTTATCAGCAGGGATATATAGGTGACGAACAAGTTCACATTTGAAAATTTCAAATTGTAATCAAATGTACACCAACTATTGGTCAATGGAAGAAGGGAAGTCAAAAGGTCCATAGTGGAAGCTCTTAGCAGAGATGGAACATTTGTTTGCAATTAAAAATTAAAATGTGCATCCCATGTTCCCAACCCACCACATACACATCAAGATAAAGACAAAATAGAGATTTTGAGTAGAACTATAACATCAAATTGAAAATCTTAAATTTACGAATGTGTAACAAACTTCTATAATCTTTCCTGTATGTAAAATTATAGCTAAAGCCTAAAATCTTTCTAGGCCAAAAAGTGGAAAATTGCAAGTTAAATTGAACATCTCGCATAAATCAAAATGAAGAAAAAAATTACCATATCATTATTAGGTTTGGAGAAAAATGAAACAAAGAAAAAGGCACTGGTAAAGTTAATGGAAAAAGGTAAAGACTAAGTTAAGTGTTGCATTTCCCATATTTGGCTAATAACAAAGAGATCCATGGATGAGAAAATTACTACAGGGGTTTTGAGACCAAAGTGGGCCATTAGAAGCATATTTTTCAAACAAACATGGATCCTACACTACCTCCATCATATCTAGATCAATCTGATGCATTCGTGACAAAACTACAACCATTATTTGGCTTGCACAAGGAGTACGACAACCATCATTCACAAAATTCTAGTTGGGAAAATTATTAGCAAGAGAAGAAGGAAAAGCAGTTACACATGAAGATAAAATCAGTTTTGCTCCTGAAAAGAATTTTCTCCATCAAGCCCAATTGCATCAAGATCTCTAGCTAGGCAGATCAAAGTTCATTTTAAATCTTCATCATTATATGGACAAGTAGTTACTAGAATGATTTCCATACAAAGCATGATCTTCCAGGCATGAACAAAGGCATCTTCCAATTGGAGCATCTTGGAGGAATATTCTAGGTGAGAAATTTGTATAAGTAAAGAGGGTTTATCCTCTTTACATAAGTTATTGGTTTTATTCCAAGATCCTTGTTGTGTATTTTTTTGTCTTACTAAGGTGATTGTAGTTGTATAGTAATTAAAAAAAAATTAGAGCATGCATATGTTTCCCCTATTTCAAAGCAAATCCATTATGCATTTCCCCATGTTAACATTTTAAACATTGAAGTATGTAAAGTTTAGTTTCAATTTAATTCAAAATATTTGTGATTTTTACTATATATTGTCAATTAAATGCAACAATGCATTCTTCATACATTTCTAATTGGTTATTTAGTCTTATGTTAATTCATGTTATTCATTCTAGGCACATATCTAGGTTGTAAATTCCTTTTTACATTGATTTGAAAATGTGTTTTTAATAATATTTTAAGGATAGCCTTGACTTATGGAGTTGACAAAAGAAACTTCTTCATATTTCACTTGCAATGTATGCTTTGAAGATTTAGTGGTTATTTGAATGTTTGGAATGCATTGGCATCAATAGATGCAAATCATTCTAGATAATTTTCATAGTTTGTCTTTTAGTCTTTTACATTTTTATGATGAATTATAGCATGGCTGTTGAAAGAGTTCCCTATGTTTGAAATCAATTACCTCTCTTTTATATACAACTAACTCATCCTTCGTAGCCTACCCATACAAATAATACATGCTGTTGACTATTCTGAGTGTCATTTTCCTACAAATGCATGAATATTGTAAACCTATAATGTATCTATAATTTCTCATTGAATCCTAGAATTGTAATCTTCCATTTGGCTCCTAGTTATGAATAGTTTATTTCAAAATTAATATTGCAATTTCCCACACATTTTTCTTCAGTAGATTGTGATTGATTTAAGATCATTTACCTAGTCTGTGTGACAACTCTTCTTGAGTGGATTGTGCAAGTTTGGTTATGCTTTGATTAGATTTGTGTTTGTGTGCTAATAATCCCCTAGATATTAAACTATAGTATCCCTCCTTGGGATAAAGCTACCCCATAGGTCCTCTTTCCATGGTTTAGGAAGATCCAAAAGTCACATGGAATTAACCATACCCTCTATCGATGTCTTCTAGTAATTTTTTGCATTTAGTCCACCTAGATGTTGAACCTTTCACCAACTATAATGAAATAATTTGGGTATATCATATAATTTTTTTATCTTCTCAAGTGTGTAAGGTTGAATCCTATATGTGTACAACTATAAACCAATAATAAAAATCCAAAGGAAATGATAAAAATCATTCATGATTACACATACTTACTCCTAACTATGATGTATGGGAGGATCACCCTTTGAGTGATTAGGGCAAGCATAAGTTATCTCAAGTTTGATAAACCTTATCTCACTAGGGAAATTTTAATAGGATTAAAATTATAATTAGATCTACTTTAATTGGAAAACTCCCACTCCTTGTTAGTAGAAATGCTAAGATGCTGATTTTCATACCACTATGCAATAATTAATTATATTTGTCTATTGCTTCATTTTTGTTATAAAATTTCTAACTCTTTTTCTTTATTCATATCAAAGTGTTTATCTTGAATGTGAAGATAATAGTATTCCAAGGGATGGAGTCTCAAAATCTGTTCTTCCAAAAAGGAATAAGAGGGAAGGAAACATACGAGGTAAACTGAAATGAAAATTTTATGAGGGATCTAAAAAAGAAAAATAATAACCAAAGATATAAGGATATGTCCAAATATAATAATAAAATACATATTTTTAGTTATGGTTTGAGTTATCAAGGAAAATTTTCTCTTTATACAAAGAAAGCCTCAGTTTGACAAAATAAATTGTGGCTTGAAGACAAAAAAAAAATGTTTTGAAACTTGGTTTAGAGGGCCTAAAAATGGAGAAAGAATTGATAAATGAAAGTGTGGAAGTTGTAGGACTACATAGGATGGGCCATAATATGGAAATTGTTTTTTGAATATACAATAAAGAGTTTTCCATGGGATTGTCAGAAGGATGGAAAATAAGTAAAATATTGAACTTAAGGGATTTATTACAATGGTAAATCCACTAGCCATTTTATTGATTTGTATTTAAAAAAAGGACACAAAGTATACAACTAGTTAAAAAAAAGAATAATATTTTAAACAATATAAACAATTTCTTTGTTACATATAGTATTATAGCAATATTCATTGAAAAAACATGTTGAAATGAAATTGAAAAATATTAATAAAATGATTGATATTCCAGAAAAGAAACTTTCATCCTTAAGGTGAATATTATCATTTCAAAAAAGAAATGAGACTCATAAGGAAAGCATGTTGTTTTAGAATGAAATCTACTATTTTTTCAAACGAAATGTAAACTTAATAATATAAATCAAGTAACCCTACCAATACATGAATTTAAAATATATTTCACCTTGAAATAAAGTTGTGCTCATATTAAATTCCTAATGGTGCCAAAGATGTACCAAACCTATTCCAAGTGTATTTAGATGAAATAGAAATGGCAAAGGATCCATAATATAAAACATAGGAGGTGGATTTCTTTGAGTTATTTATCTCTATTTCAATTCTCAGAACAATGCAAAGAGAGAGGGACATATGCACACAAAGAATGAGGACTGTAGATATGATAAATAAAACCAATAGGGTCAAAAAATGGAATATCATTAGATGACTGAATAAATAGTAATGCATGAAAAATAAAGGAGGAAATACAAAAATAGCCATAGAAATAAGATATCAAATAGATTAAATAATGATGGATCTTATAGAAAGTTGTTGAATAAAGGAGAATGAAGAAGGTGATGGAGGCCAAATGGATAGAAATAAATGTAATTTCAAGCCTTGATCAATCCATAAATAATATTTTATAATTATTGAAGATATGAATGGGTTTGTAAATAACCACAATTAATGATGTGAGGACATGCCAATGATTATTGAGAAAATGGGTGGTGAGGCCAAAGGTTTTTCAAAAACACTATAGTGAGGGCACATAAAGGTGCTATAAAGGGCTAATAGATCAGTGGAAAAAATTATATCTAACATATTTCCTATATCTATAGTGTTTCTTAGTAATACATGAGATGAATAAGTGTAATTGGTGGCATAAAATGTTGCATTATAATTAGTGACAACTAGGAATTATAAAATGAGCATTCCAATTTGTTCAATAGTTCTTAAAATTAATGATCAATTTGTATTTATATGTTGGCCTTAGTATGAGATTAAAGTGAACTTATTTTTTCTCTTATGAGACTCAAATAACTCTCTCTAAGTGTTCATAACTTATGAAGATCATATATGCTTGGTTATTCTCTATACATGGATGTTTTAACTTTGTTAGTATATGCCCAAACACTATGTCTACAATGACTTGTTCTTGAAATATTTATTCATTAATCTCCCTTGTTTATTTTTAGGGCTAAGTTGGAATATCCGTCATGATATATTTTTAGGTATGATTAAATATGAGAAACATAAAAAATATAATTTGTTCACATTACGACATATAAGGGTGATAATTTTCATGAGCACACCATCAGTACCCTAATTAATTTATCTATTACCAATGATGGCATGTCATATTTAGATATTGTGGATCAAGTAGTATTCCTAATAATAATTTTCATTTTAATAATATCAGTCTTATACGTAATGAACAATAACTTGAT
>JARHVA010009111.1:0-115000 GCA_037957365.1 Torreya grandis
ATTGACCTTACAATAATCTATGAGAGTTAGGTTAATATAAAATAACTTAATAACCTTCCAAAGAATAAATTTATTGTCTTTATTAAGTTTGAGTTGATCTTATGATACTATACTTAACTTTTTATAATGGAAAAAAACTAATTACCTACCTTTTGTAAAATTAGATAATTTGCTTGACTATGCTTCAATTGTCCTTACAATACTCTTCTTAAGTTAGTCTAATAGAAAAGGACTTAAAATTTTAAAAAATAATTCATTGCTAGGAATAAAGTCATGATACTACATGTTAGATCAATGAAATTTATCCTATAGTACAAGGAAATAAATGTGGAATACAATCTACATAAAACATAGACAAGCAAGAGAACACATCAGACAGAGATTACGTGGAAAACCCTTGAAAACAAGAAAGGGAAAAAACCATGAGAAAAATGGCAGCTCTAGACTTTCATATTAATCTCAACATCAAACTCTCTTCTACAACAACTCCTCCATAAAAAATCCTTCAGTGCTTCTATACAAAGCACTCAATGTTTTCACCTGAAGCATTCAAGTTTTCAACCAAGCTAATCTATCCTATAGGATCCAACCTCAAAGTGTGCAAGCTCAAATCTTGCATGGATCCTCTAATAGGATTAATTTTCAAAATAAATTTCATGTTATTAAATAACATTTACAACATAGGTTTAAAATAGAGATAGATGAGAAAATTGTGCCATACTCCAAGTGGTGACACTATTTAGTAATAGGGAAATTTGTCTCCCCATGTGCAAAGTTAATCCTTTGAATGGCATCTCATCATGCCCACTTGACCACTCCATGTGCACAACCATGTACTCACCCACTCCACATGTGACCTCAATCTTGCATAGTGATCCTTGTCTCCCACTTTCCATGTGCACACATATGTGAGTCAAAATATTTCCACTTTTGACCTCACCTACCAGAAGCCCACAGACAACTGCACCCCACAACACATGCCTAAAGTAGAAACATGTGATCCACTATCATTATGTCATCACATGCTTTCACACAAGCCAACCCATATGACTTAGTGGAGAAATGCATCCCACTTTTTCTCACCTCTTCTTTTGATTTTTAAAGATGCTCCATGGGCTATACCACCCATCGTGGGTCATGTCAAGTCATCACATAGCCACATTACTAATCATTGACATTACAACCATGCCACATCACCACAAACAATAACCATGAATAATGCCTGTGAATAATGATTCATGAATAGTGACTTCACATCTTAATATTCTCCCACTTTAAGTCAATATACATAGGTTTTTACCAAACTTGAGTATTCTGTAACCAATTCTTCATCCATTCCCTCTGCTACATTGACACAAACCTAGTAGAAGTTTTCTTGCACTAATAAAACTTATCTTCCTTGACTAGCTTTGTCAAAATTTTATCCTTAATAACAGATTGTAGCACTGAATTAAGAAATCACCTCTCCACACCATAAACAAATCATCCAATAGGATTCTACCATAAATCATTCATAACTCCCACTACTTGGGAATATCTAGTTTAGTGTTTTCCATGGTATTATGAGGCTTCCTACCCCTGATGAATACAATACACATGAAAACATGTCTTCTCCTATTTTGAGACTCTTTTGAAGACAACTCAAAATGCAAGAAGTGGGGTACTTCCTTGCTCTCACATCCTTGTGCATCTCCGTCCCTGGTTTGTTCCTTTTATCACCTTCATCTCTTGAGTCTCTACTAAGCCATCACACCAGTGATCATATTGGGGCATGTATCCAACATGTCACAACACATAGGCTTTCCATGAAGGTACTAAATATCTTACACTCCCTCAACACATATATTGGAAACCCATATAATGACTTCTTTAACATGAAAACAAGCAACACTTTTGCCTCAAATTTTTTACTTTATCTCTCCCTAAGAGAGATCACCATGTAGGAATCATATTTCTCCAACTCCTTGAATAACAACTAGTGCACATAACACTCTTGATAGTAGTGAAGAAAGAAGATGACATAGAAGTCAATACCAGACTTATCATAACCTCTAGCTATCATCATGATGCAAGTATACCAATCATAGCTCCAAGGAAGTCACCATGCTACTCAGTGCATCACTGCACCTACCAAATTTTGAGCTAGCATCCAAAATACACCTTGCTCTATCGAATGTTTCCAAACACCAACTCATGTGCCTACAGTGTTAGTCTATACATAGATTTACTCGATCAATCACCATAACCATATACATAATAATCCATCACCCTAAATTTGATGGTCAACACCAGCCTTCTCCTTCCTAGAAAACCAGGTCTCACTTACTCATCTACATCTTCATCTTCCTCAACTACTTCATAATAGGTACAACTTCAGGTTTCTCTGTACCTCATTTTGTATAGATTTTTCTTTCACTGCAACATCTCTACTAACAACATGTGGTTAGTATAATACCACATCAAAACTTATTTTGTTTGACTCCAAGAACCATAACAAGGTCATGTCTTGTCTACCACCTCCTTCAAAGGAGACCAGCTTGCTCCTTAGGCTATAGAGTTGCTTCTCCAATAGGAACTCTATGTAGGCTTCTAATTTTTCTGGTAAAGCTTTTTCACCTTTTTATTTAACTTTTTTGCAAGCTTCTCCTCTTCAATATGAAGAAATTAGGATCTTCACTAGGAGATCCTCCACCATGCTCCACATAGAGATACTTGCCAGAACAAAACTTTTTTTATTATTCATTAATCTCCAAGTCTCTCCTCCTATCATAGTAGCTTCACCTTGCATACAATCAACGAACAATAGCAAACAATCACACACATGGAGTTTTTCACCATGGATCTGATACCACATGTTAGAGCCATGCATTGTAAGCTTCAAAGCCAAAGCAGGCTATGATATCATGTTGTCCTCATATGCTTTCACACAAGCCAACCCATGTGACTTAGTGGAGAAATGTGTTCCACTTTCTCTAACCTCCTCTTTTGACTCTCAAAGATGTTTTATGCAATAAACCCACCTACTATGGGTCATGCCAAGTCATCACCTAGCCACATCACCATGAATAGTGCATGTAAATAGTGATTTGTGAATAGTGACTTCACATCCTAACATTCATAATATTTAATATGCTAGAGTTGATAACATAATACTATCCTTGAGTCTGTTGATTGACAAATAACTTATTATCTAATTTTCATAAAATTAATTTATATCTTGAATATGTTCAAATTCACCTTACGGTAGTATCCCTCAATTAATGTAATGGGGAGGACCTTATAATCCTTCAATGGAGACCATAAGCATGAACCCTATAACAATAAGGTATATAAAAATGATGAAAAATAAAAATATAATTAAACATAAGACTCTTTATATATATTACAGGATGGTACCTAGAAGCATAATAAAAATTATTCTTAAGCATTAAGGATGATATTTTTAAAGTTTGAACTTCTTGTGAAACATTTTATGTACACATGTTTATCTTATTGTCTTTTATTATGGGACAAATTTTATCAAATTGATATAGTCATAATAGTTGGAATGCACCAAGTATTTTGGGGGATGGGGTTATCGGTGATGTAGATACTATTCATTGGAAATTGACCATACGATAGAAGTTAATCAAGGATGCCCTATATCTCAAAAGATAGAAGTCAGTTAGGGACGTCCTATTTCTCTCAGTAGCCCAAAACCTTTATATATATATATATATATATATATATATATATATATATATATATATATATATATATATATATATATATATATATATATATATATATATAACAATTGGACACTCGATCGACAACACATTTATAGATAAATGGAACTCGACCCGTCTCCATATATAAACAGAGGGTTGAGGAAGAACAACCACCCAATTAAGTGCCAACCCTCTCTATACAAATATTGGGTTGGGAGAGACAAAAGAGACACTACAATCATTTTTAAGGTGGGAAAGCACAATAAATTCTAAGAGATTAACCGAACAGAGTAAAGTGGGCTGAGCACAATCTCTCTCTCTCTCTCTCTCTCTCTCTCTCTCTATATATATATATATATATATAAAACAATTGGACACTCGATCGACAACACATTTATAGATAAATGGAACTCGACCCGTCTCCATATATAAACAGAGGGTTGAGGAGGAACAACCACCAAATTAAGTGCCAACCCTCTCTATACAAATATTGAGTTGGGAGAGACAAAAGAGACACTACAATCATTTTTAAAGTGAGAAAGCACAATAAATTCTAAGAGATTAACCGAATAGACTAAAGTGGGCTGAGCACAATCTCTATATATCTCTATTTGGCCCATCTCTATATGCATAGTGGCACCCAAGCCTTGGATTATCCTCACGACCCCCGTCCTCCTTAAAAGAAAAACAATTTTGCGAACTTAAGTCTTTGGTTTTGATTTATTCTCCCTTCAGTTCTTTCAAATGGTTTGAATCGCAAAAGTAGGTCACGAGGATGTTTCAGCACTTCGGTTTCGCCCACAATGTCAAAGATGCTGTTTCGCTCTTTCCACGCAGTTGTTAAATAAAAAATAAATAAAACAAACCAAACTTCTCCACCACTTCTTTCGCAGGCCTATAACGAGGGTTAAAGATGGTACATCACACCTGCTCCTGACATGACGTTTGGAATGACAAATTGGGATCTTCAATATGTTGGTGTCGGTCACTCATTCGCCGCTTGCCGTCTGCCGTCCAATTTGTCATCCATCTGCTGCCGTCTAAGAATTTGGATTTGTCATTGGCGATTAGGTAAGTCACTAATTTATCCCTTCAATTGCTGACCTCAACTTACATAACACTTATCATAGAGTTGCGTTTGAGAGGAACGCAGCGCAGATTAATATTATATTATCTATGTGACAAACCCACAAAACGCTTTCATGAGAATTTCAATTCTCTGTTTTAAGTTGAATGAACTAACGGCTGATCTCGGTTTCATCTCCGGCATGATTGGCTACGCCATTCAGTTGGCAGGAAACCAAATTATTGAGCGGATCAACATAGCTGTGCAGTGCAAGAAGGAGCTGGATGCCCTCAAACATCTGCTCGAGAGAATTCACTCCATCAACATGGAAATGCAGGAGTACCGAAAGGCTTTGAACTCTGGCAAAACCCATACATCCTCTCACCATCCCTTACCTTCTGCGGTGAATAGCTGGTTGAACAAATTGAATGATCTTCTCCAAGAAGCATTTGATTTGGCCCAACACTGCACTGTGCCATCATCCTGGCATCTCATTTCTCGTTATCAAACAAGCAGAAAGATCATTCGCCTCATTTCAGTTATGGAAGGACATCTGAACTCCACTACTTCCATTGCTTTTCTCCACCAGCTGCAGCAAGATGCGGCTACTCGACAAGGACTGCAGCAGATTAGCGAGAGGATTGATTCTTTCAAGAAAACCACTTCATCACTACTTGCCAACACATCTGGAGATTGCTCTGCATCGACTTCTTCCGCTCCGCCGAAGACGAAGTATATTGAGGACCGCCTCATTGTTGGACAAGTCTATGCCTTCACAAAAATTGAGAAGTTGATTGATTTGGCACAACACACAAGTTTTTCCCGTATCGGCCTAGTTGGAATGGGTGGATCGGGCAAAACACTACTTCTAAAAAGGGTGTTCAACAGCTATCAGGTACAAAGTATTTTTAACAATGACTTAATGCTTTGGCTTACTGTTTCAAAAACCCCGTCTTTCAAAACACTCAGAAATGATCTTGTCAACCAAATATCTGTAAGAATAAATAAAAGATTGGTTAACAGAGAGGAAGAGAATGTAAAAATATGGTTAAGCGAGAGATTGAGCGAAAATAAATTCGCAATGTTTTTAGATGACGTTTGGGAAAGAAGTGCAAGCTCCTTGTTAACCGAGTTGTGTCTGCCTCTGTCTCCGCATCGCAACTCTAATATCATCGCCACTTCCAGAAGTAGCCGTGTGCTCTTACAGGTGGGCGTTGCAGATGTGCATCCATCGTCGAAATGCAAGAGTTGAAGGAGGAACACAGCTGGCAGTTGTTTTGTTTTCATGCTTTTCCTTACAATGATGGAATTATAACCCTGAGCACGGACGAAGTAACAGCGAGACGGGTTTGCAAGGAGTGCGGGGGCCTTCCCTTAGCTCTCCGAGTCATAGGGCAGGCGATGGCAAGCGTTTCCCACTCAAAAGAATGAGAATTTGCACTGGAGCGGTTGCAGAATGCAGAGAAGTACAGTGACGTTACAGAATCGCTGTACGGTAGATTGAGATTGAGCTATGATGCTTTAGCCGACATTGACATTCGTTTGCAATTATGTTTTCTGTACCTCTCCGCCTTCTCAGAAGATGAAGTCATCGTTTCTATAAATGCGAGCAAGTTATGGATTGGAGAAGGGTTTGTGAGCGGACAGGATCTTATCCAAATAGCACAGAGGTACGTCAATTTGTTGGCCGACCGTTGCCTTATTGAATCGCTCATCAAGGATTCTGAAGGAAATGTGGCCGTTTTCAGGGTACATGACGTTTTGCACGATTTAGCCCAACAGATCGCAGACAAAGAAGATAAATGTTTTTTTCGCGCAGGCAGGGGTTTAAGAGATTTTCCAGGTGATAACTGTGCCGCACACGCCAGCATTTCATTGATGCACAACGGTTTGACTAATGTTCCAAATACATGCGGATCTTTTCATATCCGGTCCTTGTTGATGTGTGGAAATCGTAAGTTGAATAAAATTCCAAATAATGTGATTAGGAATATGATCTCTCTCAGGGTGTTGGATTTGTCACAGACAGCCATTGAGTCATTGCCTAAAAGTCTAGGAAGTTTGAAGCATTTAGTTTGCCTCGGGTTATCCTCTTCCTTCATCAAGAGACTCCCTAACTCTATCACTGCTCTTACAAACCTTCAAATACTAGATCTTAGTGGCTCTCATATTACAGAACTCCCAACCAACATTTCTAAGTTGACTTCCCTAAAACTTCTAGACCTTAAATATTGTGAGCATCTTAAGTCCATACCTTATGGGATCTCACAACTTTCGTCTCTGGAATATCTAAGTCTTCTTGGTTGTCCAGATGGATGGAGAGGGAACAAGTCCAAAACAATATCTCTTTCCATTAATGATTTGGGCACCTTAAATCTACTGAAAACTTTGGATACTGAAAACAATGGTGAAATAATTCGAGAAGGAATGTTGAAAAACATGAAGGATATGGAGTCTCTGATCTTGACACTCACGAAGATGGAGAGCCTACCCCATGACATGGCTGCCATGTCAAATTTGAGGAAACTCTACCTAAAGTGCCCTCAATTACTCGAAATAGAAGATTCATTTTGCGGATTTCAACATCTGAGCTATATTAGTTTATTCAAATGTGAGAAGTTGAAACAACTACCTGCTTTGCACAAGCTTGTGAATCTTAAAATCTTATTGATAATTAAATGCTACGACGTAGAGAAGCTACCAGAGGAATTCGGTAAAAAAGGATCATTTCCTAACCTGGAGGTGTTTGCAATGGTTGCGCTGAAGAAGCTAGAGGCGTTGCACGTGGTGGAGGAAGGAGCTATGTCTTCACTTAAAAGATTGACAATAATGGAGTGCGAGGCATTGCAGATGTTGCCACAGGGTTATTGGAATTTGAAGAGCGTTGAAAAGATAAGAATATATGGTTGCTCAATAGTTCTCATTGCAATGGAAAATAGTATCATAAATTTTAACACCAAGGTGCAAGCAATAACATTATCTACCCGAAACACTCGAGCAATGCGAGACCGCTTTCACGAAATGGTTCACAACAATGAATATCATTTTTATGGTGAATTCTGGTCTAATGAGTTGTTTCGATTTTTGTGCAGTATTTATCATTTTTTTTAGTTTTTGGAGTGGGCCCTAAGGTTTCGAGGAGCTTACTAGTTTGTAATATTGCGGGAAGCGGATCAGGACTCTTAATTTTTGGATTCAATATCTTATATATAATATAATCTCATCATAGTAAATTTGACATTTAATTAATGGAGTGTCTTTTTAATCGTAAAAGGTGAGTGGAAAGTGATTGGACTTTGTAGAAGCAACATCATTTCTATTTATTAAAAATTATGTACACATTTTTTTTTTGGTATGATCAAACATTTACATATATATCAGAATATAGAGAGCATACAAAACAAGAACTCAAACAAATAAATAAGAAAGAACTCAATTGCTACTGCAAATTCTTGAAAAAAAGAGATTTTATTGATTTTCAATTTTCCTTGCTTACAATGTGCGCCCAAGGCGTCCTTAAATAGATTTGAATCCAAAAATAAACTAATTGATTAACTAATCATCTAACTACTTAACTAACTGATTGTTAAGTGCTTAAACTAACTCATATCTAACTTTCAGTTAACTAACTAAATGTAAACTAACTGATTGCTCAACTATCAGTTTACTAACTGATTGCTTAACTACTTGTTAACTGCAGCTAACTGCTTGCATGACAAAAGGAGGGAGGTGGGATAAATTATCTCCAATTAATTTGAATTTCTAACACCCCCCTTAATTTCTACCACTTACAAATTTAGCATTTACAATGCCTAAATTTTGTCTCAAATAATCATAGGTCTCTTTTGGTAATGCCTTTGTAAATGTCTGCTAATTGATCTTCAAATCTGCAAAAGTCCAAATGGATTTCTCCATTGTTCACTAACTCTCTGATAAAGTGAAATCTTGTATCAATGTGCTTGCTCCTCTTGTGAAACACATGATTTTTTGATAAAGCAATTGCTGATTTGTTATCACAGAAGATTGGTGTTGAATCTTTCTGTGCTTGTAATAAATCTTTCAGTATTCTTCTCATCTATGTTGATTGACATGCTGCTGATGTGGCTGCAACATACTCTGCTTCAGCTGATAAAAGTGTCATTATAGGTTGCTTTTTGGATGCCCATGTGACCACACCTGTGCCTAAAAGAAAGGCATATCCAGAAGTACTCTTCCTATCATCAACGCTACCTGCAAAATCACTATCAGTAAAACCAATCAAACTAAAATCATTAGTTGTGGAATATAAAATTCTATAATCTGTAGTTCCTGCCACATATCTCAATATCCTTTTTCCAACTTGCCAATGTGAGTCTTTCGGTGACTCCATGAATCTTGAGATTAAACTAACCCCATAACTGATATCTGGTCTAGTAGCTGTAAGATACATCAAACTACCAACTAGCCTTTTGAATATTGTGGAATCAACATTAGACCCTTGGTCTTCTTTGCTAAGTTTTGTCCCTGTAGCAACTGGTGTAGGTGCTGGTTTACAATTCAGCATCTTAAATCACCTTAACACATCTTTTGCATATTTAGTTTGACAGGTAAAAATTCTTTTCTCTGATTGTACAACTTCTATTCCCAAAAAATACTTCATTAATCCCAAATCTATCATTTCAAATTCTTTCTTCATTGCTGATTTAAAAGTGTTTACAGACAAATTTCCAGTAAAAATCAAATCATCAACATATAAACACGCAATTAAAATATGACCTTATTTGTTGATTTTTGTGTACAAAGTAGGCTCACTATTGCTTCTACTGAATCCATTGTTTATCATATAAGAATCAATCCTATTGTACCATGCTCTTGGTGCTTGCTTGAGACCATAAAGAGTCTTCTTCAATCTGTAAACTTTTTCTTCATGTGCTTGTACTTCATAACCTATGGGCTATTTCACATATACTTCTTCATCTAGAAAACCATTCAAAAAAGCTAATTTTACATCCATTTGATATACATACCAATTATTTTGAGCAACTATAGATAATACCATTCTAACAGTATCCAATCTAGCAACTGGTGCAAATGTTTAATTATAGTCAACTCCATGTTCTTGTGCAAAACCTTTTGCTACTAACCTTGCCTTGTGCTTTTCAACATTTCCATCTGCATCAAATTTAGTCTTATAAACCCATATAACTCTAATACAATCTTTACCTTCAAGTAGAGTAGTTAGATCTCATGTTTGATTCCTTTCAATAGCATTCATCTCTTCATCCATTGCTTTTAGCCAATGTTCCTCATTAACTGTTTCTTCATAATACATAGGGTCATGAGTGAAAAGAGCAAAATTTGAAACCAAATCTAATTTCTCTTCTTCTTGATTATAAATCTCACTCAAACTTCTCATTTTCTTACCTTTAATTCTTGATCTAAAAGTAGCAAGAGTTGGATATGATTCATCACTTACTTGTGAATTTGGAGTAGGGTGACCTGCATGACTAGATGATTCACCTTGTTCAAACCTTCTAGGTGTTCTTGTTGGAGTGCTTGTGCCTACTTGTGGAGAGAATTGTCCACCTTGCAAATTTTGTTCTTCAGAAACTTCTTCATCTTGTGGAATTTGTGCTCCAATTGTGATGGTGCTACCATCCCATGCTTCTGCTTCCTTAAATTTAACATCTTTGCTTATAATCACTTGCTTTGAAATAGGGTTATACAACTTATAAGCTTTATTCTTCAGAATAGCCAATAAAAATGCATTTCTCACCTCTATCATCAAGTTTCTTTCTCAATTTAGATGGTATAAGAGAATATGCAACACAACCAAATTTTTTGAAATGATATACACTATATTTCTTACCACTCCATGCTTCTTATGGAATTTGATCTCTTACACTCTTTGTTGGGCTTCTGTTCAAAATATACACTGCACATGCTACTGCTTCTGCCCAATATTCATTTGACAAGTGTTTGGCTTTCAACATGCTTCTTGCCATCTCCATGATTGTCCTATTCTTTCTTTTTGCTACACCATTCTACTATGGTGTGTACCTTGTAGTCAATTGCCTTTTGATTCCATGATACCTGCAAAAATCTTGAAATGCATTAGACATATATTCACCTCCTCTATCTAATCTTAGTACCTTGATATAACAGCCACTCTGCTTTTCAACCATTGCCTTGAATTCTTTAAACTTTCCAAAGGCTTCAGACTTATTTTTGAGAAAGTATATCCAAGTCTTTCTGCTAAAGTCATCAATGAAGGTTAGAAAATAATTACTACCTCCAAATGATGTAGTTTGTATTGGTCCACATAAATCACTATGGACTAACTCCAATATTACCTTAGCTCTATATGAGCCTCCTACTGGAAAACTCTCTCTATGCTATTTTGCCAGAATACAACTATCACATGAACTTTCTGGCTTTTCTATTGGTGGTAAACCCTTAACAATATTTTTCTTCTGTAACAAATTTAAACCTCCAAAATGTAAATGTCCATACCTTAAGTGCCATAACCATGATTGGTTTAGCTGCATGGACTTGAAGTGGGCTTCCTCTTTTCCTTGGATGCACTGAATATGAAGAGGGAACATCCGATTCTTGGTCATCTCCACTTTTCCTATCAACCTATCACTTGGACACTTGTCCAAAATTGTGCAAACATTATCTATAAAAGATACTCTATAACCTTTCTGAACTAACTGACCAACACTCAAAAGATTATGTTTTAGTCTAGGTACAAAATAAACATCAGGTATAAACCTTCTTTCACCATTCTTGGCCAAAACATTTATGACACCTTTACCCATGACATCTACTTTGATATCATTTCCTAATTTCACTTCTGATTTTATAGAATCATCAGGACTAGCAAAAAATTCTTTATTTCTTTTCATATGATTATTGCATCCACTATCTAAGAACCAAATATCTTTAGCTTTTTCTTGAGTAACATTACAAGTAAGAAACATGCTTCTAGGATTAGAACTAGATTCACCTGGATTAGAACTAGATTCACCTGTGTAATTAGCATTCTGCTTGTACACATATTCTTGTTTATTTTTGCAGTCACTTGCATAATGACCATATTTCTTGCAGTAATAACATTGAACATTAGATTTATCAAACCTTTGTGAATCTTGCTAGAAGTGATTATCACCATGTCCTCTACTGTTGTCGTTTTGATTACTGTTCTCACCTTCATCTAGATTGTTCCTTTCAAATCAGCCTCTACCTCTTCCTCTGAAGTTTGACCTTGCTCTTCCTCTTCCTCTGCCAACTAATACCTGTGACTTGAAGTCATTCTCAAGAGAATTATTAGTCCGATTCATTCTGGATTCATGTGTTAACAAAGAACCCATTAATTCATCTATAGATAATTGTTCCAAATCCTTCGTTTCCTCAATAGCTACAACTATAGCATCAAATTTACTAGGTAAACACCTGAGTACTTTTTCTATAATTTTCTGATTCGTGATAGATTCTCCATTAGATCTAATTTGATTCACTATATTCAAAACTTGACCCATAAACTGGTCTATATTCAAAAGTTCTCCTAAGAGATTGCAATTTAGCAAATTTTACCTTTGTATTACCTTTATAGGTATTCTCCAAGATTTTCCATGCCTCTCTGGATCTTGTTGCTGCTGCAACTCTAGAAAATATAGATTCATCCAATGCCTGTTGGATGAAAAATAAGATTTTTGCATCTTTCTTCTTATTCTCTTTAAGTTGGTCCTTTTGTGCTTGATTTAATGTCAGATGGGCTGCCTCATCCTGCGGTTCTACAAAACCACTCTCTACCAGATCCCAAACATCTTGTGAGAAAAATAAAGTTCTCATCTTAATTGCCCAAAAATAATAATTCTTACCATCGAAAATGGAAATTTGAGGCTGTGAAATATTGTTATACGCTGCCATTTCTCACGCTGGAATGACTTTTTGGTCACTGTTTCTGACACACAGTCACCGACGATGGTTACATTGCCGCAGTCGGTCAGCTGATAGTGCCGACATCGGTTATATTGCCGATGTCGGTCTTGGAGTCGGCCGACGTCAGTTGCTTGACTGCCGATGTCAGTCTCTGTGCTGCCTGCTGGCAATTCTTGCACCCGACTGCTTCAGTCTCCTTTCTTTTTGTCGCCTCCCTACCAGCTGCTTTCCTAACTAGGTGCTTCTGCCACAACCTGTGCTCTGATACCAATTTGTCAGAATATAGAGAGCATACAAAACAAGAACTCAAACAAATAAATAATAAAAAACTCAATTGCTACTGCAAATTCTTGAAGAAAAGAGATTTTATTGATCTTCAATTTTCCTTGCTTACAATGTGTGCCCAAGGCGTCTTTAAATAGATTTGAATACAAAAATAAACTAATTGATTAACTAATCATCTAACTACTTAACTAACTAATTGTTAAGTGCTTAAACTAACTCATATCTAACTTTCAGTTAACTAACTGAACGTAAACTAACTGATTGCTCAACTATCAGTTTACCAACTGATTGCTTAACTACTTGTTAACTGTAGCTAAATGCTTGCATGACAAAAGGAGGGAGGTGGGAGAAATTATCTCCAATAAATTTGAATTTCTAACAATATATATGTCTAATAATTTATGAAAATAAGATTATTAGTTAAATATATTGACATTCATTATTTTAAATACCATATAGAAATATGTACAAGAAAGACAATGAAAAAATTACAAATCATTAAAACATAATGAAGGGACAAATATAAAATACTTTTAAAGAGTTTTTGTTTATAAAAATAAAACTATTATTTGAAAACATTTGGATTCATTATCTTAAATGTGAGATGAGATGAAAAATATTGAAAAGAAATATAATATAAAAAGTACATATCAATATTAAAAACTCTAACAGTATTTGTTTATGAACATGGAATTATTAATTGAACTCATTTGAATTAATTATTTTAAATATAATATGAAAATATGCCCGGTAGAAACAATATAAATAGAGAAAGTGTGAGTGAATCTAAAAGGACATACCCAATATACATCGTATTACAGAATTCTGCCAAATATATATTTAGCATTTAACAATTACATACAAGAAAGAATTCATCCCCATCATGAATCGAAGTTCTCTTACTTATTAAACTGATGGTTGCATAATTCTGCCAAATATAAGTCTGGATTCCGAACAGTTTCATACAAGGAAGAATACTTCCGACATAAATATGGTCACTTTTCCTCTGCTATTACCCTTGTTTTTCTCTCTCGCTCCCTCAGATTATTCCACGATTAATGCCTCTCATCATGAGCAGCAACAATATTCTATCTTGGCTTTCAAGTCTTCCCTTACTTTGGATTCCAACCATTCATTATCGAATTGGATTTTGGATATCCCTTTCTGCAACTGGGCCGGGGTTATATTTGATATACAAGGAAACAGGATGCTTTCGCTCAATCTCTCATCCAGTGGATTTACAGGGTTATATTTATTCTCATCTTAGCAATATGTCATTTCTTGAAACCATTTATCTATCTGCTAACGCCCTTCATGGTTCAATTCCACCCCAGTCAGGAAGCCTTTCTCAGCTAAAGCATCTGTCTCTTTGTGGAAATAAATTAGGAGGTGCCATTCCCTCCTTTTTGGGAAGCCTCTCAGGACTGCATACACTTGGATATGGAGCACAACGGGATATCTGGACAAATACCAAATCAAATTGAAAATCTTACCAATTTAGCCATTTTTTATCTTAGAGTAAATCACTTGAAATATCGTTGAGAAGGCTTGAAAATCTGAAACAACTGTTTCTCCCAAAAAAAACAGTTTGTTCGAACTATCCCTGATGAGTTTGGTGAGCTAAAACACCTATATCTGTTGAAGATTAGCCATAACAAGCTTTCTGGGAGACTTCCTAAATCCATCGGCAACTTGAAATGCTTAAGACGTCTTTTTCTTCATCACAACCACTTATCAGATATGTTACAGGCCAGTTTAGGCTACTGCAAAAAATTATAACTGTTGGACCTGTCTCACAATTCTCTGGTTGGAAGCATACCAAAAGAAGCTGCGAATGTTTCTCATATAAGATATTATTTGAATGTCATTCAATCATCTAGAGAGATGCTGCCCATGCTTCCCTAACCACAGACTGTACCCATCTCGGGATATCAATGTCTTCGTCTTCGAGAGATGCTTGATTTGGAGCATTGCCTGTTAGAATCTCTAGGAGCAGCACGCCAAGGCTATAAACATCGGATTGCTGAGTGACCTTGCGGGTTCCAACCACCTCTGGAGCCCTATAACCAGCATTGCAATTTGCAGCACCGGCCGAGCTAAATATAAAAGCATCCGGAAAGTTACAATGATGACAATGAATGTTAAATTCGAGGCACCAAATGCTAGTCAACACAGTTCGTGGATCAAATACAAGCAATATGACCTGTTATTGATGATTACAGTCGAATAAATACGGAAAAAAAGAGACTATGAATATAATGAATGATGAAATGGCTAGTTAAGAAAGAACTTCACTAGAATATAATGTTGGTATGAGAAAATGATACTAAATGAAATAGCAACATGGCCTGTTATTGATGATTGCAGTCAAATAAACACTGAAAAAATGAGACTATTAATTGACATGCAAAATTGACCGTGATATGCATAATAATTACCGGCTCTCCATAAGCCCAGTAGCCTCCTATAAAAATAAGGAACACACACATAACAATGAATACATATGCAACCATAGCTTCTTGCCACATTGGTATGTAAGCAAGATGCTTGAGACTTGATGGCATAGTAGCCTCTAGGGGCATATGGAATTCAGTCTCATGCACAAACAAGGTATCGAAAATGCAAACTGTTAAATTTTGACTCTCTTTAAACATGCAAACATGAAAAGTAAATCAGCAAATCCACAGGGAGCACGTGTTTGTTAAGTGCTGTTGAACATTGAGTTTAGAGTAATTAAACTCATGCAATTGCTCTAAAATCATTTACTATGTAGTTAAAATCAGGTAATATGTAGTTAAGTTATTTTTAGAATAATAAAGTTATAGAAAGGTTGATAATAAGTTTATTTTTGTTATGCAAATTGTTTTAATTTTTATTATTTAGATAAATTTAGAATGATTTATTTATTTATTACAAAAGCATGTTCATATGCAATTTAATAAATATATTGTATTAGATCTTTATTATTAAGGAAAACAAGTCGAATATTTCGAAAAAACAATTTTATTTTTAACTATTTTGATTTTTTTGGTTATATACGTTGCATAATTGAGTGAGTTTTTTGTTTTTTGGTTTTCTTTGAATAGTGTTTTATTTTATATATTTAAAAACTTCAATTGATATCAGAGCAAGGTTTGGGTTGTTGTTTTTTATTTCAAATCTTTCTAATAAATGATCATGTTAAACTCTAACAATCTTTCTATTTCAAAATTTAGTGAAAATGATTACGGTTATTGGATCATCAAGATGATGACTCTTTTGACAAAAAAAGACTTATGAGAGATTTAAGAAACTAGTTATGTTGACCTAGCTCATTGGGCCACTATTTCAACTAATGACAACAAGCCAAGAAAGAAGCTATGAAGAAGTTGCAAGCTTTTTTTCATATTCAAACAAATCTAGACAAGAACATATTTCCTAAAATTGTACATGCAAAGATATCCAAAAATGCCTAGAAGACTCTACAAGAAGCTCTCCAAGGTGGTGAACAAATCAAAGTGGTTAGATTACAAACATTGAAGAGAGAATTTGATAATTTGAAAATGTAAGAAGCTAAAAGTGTAAGTGATTTTTGTGTAAGAGTAAATGATAAAGTCAATGAGATGTCTACACTTGCATAAATGTTGAACAAAGAGGTTGTGGTGAAAAAGGTGTTAAGGTCTCTAACACTAAGGTGGAACCATTTTGCCATCATTATTGAAGAATATAAATATTTGACTACTCTTGAGTTTGATCACCTAGTTGGATTTCTTGTGTCCAGTGAAAAAATACTAAGAGACACATTAAATGAAAGTGATGAGAAGATTTTTGCCTAAAAATTAAAGATCACAAATAATGAATATACCAACACTAGCAATAAGAATAACTATGTACAAGGAAAAAAATAATATTAAAATCAATCAAGGACTAGGAAAATGCATAAATTATAATTATTCAAGAAGATACAAATGAATAAGAGGTGGTTTAGCTACAAGAAGAAGTGGCAAAGGTAGATTTGATAAGCTGAAATATTCAATACTATTGGAGTCATAGGTATGGTCACTTTGATTGAGAATGTAGATTAAAATCAATAAATGAAAATAGAAGTGCTAATTATGGTAATGAGGATGATGATGCTTCTCTATGTAATTTACTTATTTCATATGACAAAGCTGAAAACAATCTTAGTGAGGTTTCGTATCTAGAATCAGGTTGTTCTAATCACATGTCAAAGAATAATGAGTTATTTTCTACAATGGATAGAAGTTTCAAAACCAATATCAAACTTAGTGATGACAAATATTTGGATGTTGAAACAAAAGGAACTATAAAGGTGAATAATATAAAAGGTAAGGAATGTATTAATAATATTTATTATACCCCAATATTGAAACATTTTTCATTTAGTGTTGTAAAACTATGTGAAAAGAACTATAAGGTGTATTTTGATGATAAGCAATTCATAATCTATGACAAGAATCAAGGAAATAAGGTTGTCACAATTGTAGCTATGCCCAAGAATAGGATGTTCCCATTCAAGTTTTGAGAGCATAGTAATAGCCTTGCAAATATGGAATATGAAGATAAAAATTAGCTATCACATCTCAAGCATAGACACTTGAATTTTTAAAGTTTGAAGTTACTAATATCATAAGAATTTGTCTATGGTTTGCCAATGGTTGAAATGCATAATTTTTTTTTTGAAGGATGTTTAAAGGCAAACATGTAATAGAAAAGTTTCCAAAAGGTGGTGCATGGAGGACTTATTATCCACTTCAATGAGTTCACTCAGATATTTGTGGTCCTGTACAAACAAAATGTTTGGGCAAGTCATCATATTTCATTACATTTATTGATCATTATTCAAGAAAGTGTTGGGTTTATTTTTTCAAACAAAAAAATATATATTTGATACAATTAAGAGAATTAAGTCCCTTGTAAAGATTTAAAGTGGTTATATCATAATGTGCTTAAGGACTGACTGCGGAGGTGAATTATGTTTAAAAGCTTTTATGAATTATTCTGATTTGAATGGCATCAGAAGGCAACACAAAACTACCTACATCCCTCAATAAATTAGTGTGGATGAGAAGGAAGAACCACATAGTGGTTGAAATGGCAATGAACATGTTACAAAGAAATGGATTAAATAACTCTTCTTGGGGTGATGCAATTAATACAACAATATATATTCTCAATTGAAGTCCCACTAGTGCACTTTAAAATATGACTCCATATGAAGCATGGTATGAAAGGAAGTCTAATGTCAAATATTTCAAATTATTTATTTGTTTAACCTATGTTTAAATAATTAATTAAAAAAGAAACAAGTTTGATCTAAAGAGTGAGTCTTGTATTTTTGTTGGGTACAATGAACAAAGCAAAACTTATAGGCTTTGTAATCCTTTCACTAATAGTATAGTTATGTCAAGAGATTTTATTTATGAATAAGGGGGAGTGTATGATCATGACAAAGATAAATACAATATTGAGAAGTCTAAATCTTTTTTTATTGATGGTATTTACAATGATAGTGTTAACGAGCATCCCACTAGATCTTTAGTGCCCATTGCTACAAGTGCATTAAGTATCCCCTCATTTAGTGGATGTATTCCAATTAAAGTTCTATCTTCAAGTCCTATTTATTCAAGGAATGTAAAAATTTTGAGGTAAATTTATTGGCGTTCAAAAATAAAAAAATATAAAGAATGTCTAAGAGGTGAGATTTTAAGTTATGCTTTAATTACACAAGCTGATTTTGAACCATCGTGTTTTGGAGATTCATGTGCTAACGATGTTTTGGTTTTATCAATGCATGAAAAAATGTATTCTATTCATAAGAAGGATTCTTGGTAACTTATATAACATCCACATGATAAGAAGTCTATTGGTTCTAAATGGGTCTACAAGACTAATTACAATAGTAATGGCAAAGTTGAAAGACACAAGATATGTCTAGCTGCAAAAGTATTCAATCAAATATATGGCATAGGTTATGAAGAAACATTTAAACTATTTTTAATATAAGAGACCATTTTAGAATGGTGATTTCACTAGCTGCTTAAAACAAATGAAAAATACATCACATGGATGTGAAAAGTGCCTTCTTGAATGGGTACTTAGAAGAGGAAGTCTATGTATAGAAACCACATTTTTTTTAGTACAAGGTAAATAAGACCAAGTCTATAAGTTAAATAAGGATTTTTATGTCCTAAAACAAGCACATAGTGAATGGTATGGTCGAATTGATGGATATTTTTAGAAAAATTGATTCAAAAGAAAGAAGAGTAAGATTATTATTTACTACAAACAAGAAGGTAATGAGATCTTTATTATAAATTTATATGTTGATGATTTGTTGTATATGGGAAGCAATTCTAATATGAAGGATGAATTCAAAATTGATATGATTAATTAATTTGAAATGAAATATTTAGGTCTCATGAAATACTTATTAGGGATGGAGGTTCATCAATGTAAAGATGACATTTTCATTTGTTAAATAAAATATGCAAATGATATGTTGAATGAATTGAATATGGTTTATTGTAAACCAGTATCCAATCTAACTACTAATGGAGTTATTATATGTAGAGAATATGTTATGAAAGAGTTGATGAAACAACTTACAAAAGTATTGTTGGAAGCTTAATGTTTCTAACTCACACAAGACCAACTATTAATTATTCATTTTAACTTTTATCAAGGTATATGTCTGAGCCATATAAAATTCATATGAAGTTAGTCAAGATAATTTTGAGTTATGTGAAAGGTACTATTTGTATCTATATTCATTATTATACTACTAAAAATTTAATTTTTTTGGTTTTAGCGATTCTTATTTGGGAGGTAGTTTGGATGACCAAAAGTCAACATCTGGGAATTATTTTTCACTTGGTTATGGTTTGGTTTCATGGATCTCAAAGAATTATAGTTTAGTTTCTATTTCATCTACATAAGAATAATATGTTACAATCACTTTAGCTGGTACACAAACATTTTGCTTTGAAAATTTTTAGAAGATATTGGAGAGAAGCAACATCAACCTATAGTGTTTTTTGTTGATAATGTAAGTGCTATCAAATTGGATAAGAATTTTGTTCATCACAATAGGTAAAATAATTTTTATTTGAAGTATCAATTTATTTTAAATTTGGTTTGGAATAAAAATTAAAATTTAAGTATATAAACACCCAAGAATAGATTGCAAATATCTTTTCTAAAGTTGTTGCAAAAGTTCATTTTTTGAAACTCAAGAGATCAAGTCCACTCAACATCAACGAGGAGAATGTTGGTTAAGTGATGTTGAGTTCTTATTTTAGAGTAACTAAAATCATCCAATTTATTTAAAATCATTTAATATGAAATTAATCTATTTTTAAAACAATAAAGCCATAGAAACACTGAAAATAAGTTTAGTTTATTTTCATGCAAGTTATTTTTATTTTTATTATTTAGATAAATTTGGAATGATTTAATTATTTATTATAAAAACATGTTCACATGAAATTTAATAAATAAATTATATTAGATCTTTATCATTAAAGAAAATGAGTCAAATAATTTGAAAAAGTAATTTTATTTTTTGTTGTTCTAAATTTTCTTGTTATGCATGCTACATAATTTGCTCTCAATTGCTTGTTTTCTATTTTTTCTTGAACAATGTTTTATTTCATATATTTAAATAACTTAAATGCCTATTGTGATAATATTATGTTACCTAAATTTCCATAGTAAGATTATGACCCCTTAAAAGACAAAATTTATAATTCCTAGTGTATTCAAAACTATAGATGTTGTTGCAATCTCTATTTGTTCTTTCATACATCATAAGTTATCCAATGAATGTAATAATATTTTACTATACTTCCACCATGTATTATTCTTATAATATCTGGATTTTGTATAGAATCTCTTAGGAAAAAATAGGCCTACTTCCTTCACATATAATATATCTCGAGATCTAAAAATATATTCAGATTTTAACTTCAAAATTGGAAAATAATTCCTAAAATTGACATTTAGTCAATAGAAGAATTGAAGATTAAATTCAATAAAAAAATGACATATCTAAAAAATAAATTTTGAGTTAAAAGAGTACTGTCAGAGTCATAATTACTCATACTTGATCTACCAATTTGTCCACTTCACCAAAAATTTAAGACATTTCTTTGACACCCATCTCTATTTTCGCATCTCTTCATTTCTATGCACTTTATATCCTTGATCGAAGGATCCAAATTAAGAAAATTCTTTGACTTACCATTCACACCTGATTTATCTAATAAATCACTACTATCCCTCTCTTTGCCTTTGATTATAAGCCTCTGCTCATTGGGTTGTAATCATGTCTCTAAGACAAGAATTTTATTCAATTCACCTTTGGAAGGAACAAAATGGCAAAAAAATGAGATGCCTATAAACATCCCAAAAGAAATTTCAATTTGAAACTTATAAATCATCTTGGAGTTTAGTAAGATTATATTCCTTTTCCTCCTGAACGTGTAGCAATTTGATAAAAATGTTTGATACATGGTGATGATCATCAAAATGATCATCAAGAACAAGGATAATATTTACTTGCATCTATTATTCTAATGTATATGTAGTTGATTATCAATCAATGGAAGGGAGCCTTGTTAGTCAGATCTCTCAATTTATGTGTTCTTGAGCTTGACAATCTGATTTACCCATAAGAACCATAAGATGTGGGTAGGTACAGTATGATTCCATCCCCTATTTCAAATTACTGGAGACTATAGATTTAACACTTCCTATTCACACACACACACACACACACACACACACACACACACACACACACACACACACACACACACACACACACACACACACACACACACACACACACACACACACACACACACACACACACACACACACACACACACACACACACACACCCATGCACGCACACACACGCACACACCCACAGACACGCACACACACACGCATTCACGCACGCACACACACACACACAGAGTTATTTATTATAAGAATTTTGGCATCCCACATGGTATGTCAACCTATAAAACAATAAATCACTTAATATATTCCTTTTATATATGAGCATATTGAAAATATATTCTCATAAACTAGGATAATGTTATGAAAATTCATTGATAGTAATATACATTATATCTATACCTAAGCATCCCATTCGATTGAATCTATATCATGCTTAGATAGTATACTGATAGTGTTAACACATCCCATGGACATACTAGAACCTAATATCTTTAGCATCACAACAACAATAACAATAATGGTCAAAATAATTTCAAAACAAATCGATCTAGCCCAAGGAAAAGCTTAAAGCTAATTAATTTTAGTATAACCTAGACCAATCATTCATTTTCCTTATCCTTGATATTCTTGAAGATCTAGTCAGCCAATTAATCATTATGGATGAATCACAATTTACTCATGTGGGTGGGTGTTGTTATAAATGATTTATTTTAAAATAATAAACTCTAATACATAAAACTTTTAGAAGAAATTAGGCTAAGAGAATATAAAATATTAGAAATAAAGAGGGTAACCTAAATTCTAGTGCATCTACTTGGCACCCATAAATGTCACACCCATCATAGGGATCAAAAGGAGTATTAACAGGAAAGCCCTCTAGATGCATGTTGTTGCTGAAGGGGGTGATCCTAGGCAATCATCAATGTACATGTCCTTATTTGATAAACCTAACTTGTTTTTGGAGCAAAAAAAAGGTAATTTAATAATTTGGAGTCAAAAGTTAGAGATAAAATGTTAAAATTTGAATAACATGGAACCAAATATTGAAATTTGAATAATTAGATATACATAAATTAAAGAAAAGGATATTTTTATAAAGATATGTAAAATTGAACTAGATGTGCACTTCATTGATAAAAACAAATTACTTTCACTTAACAATGATATCACAAATATTAAACTAGTGATTACCTTGAGGGTGAAATGAATGCCATAAGGAATCATTGACATTGTAATAGATACTTGGCATCATATGGTTTAATGTAAAGACTTAGTTTCATGAGTTGGCAACGAGTATATAATTTCATTCGCTACATTAAGTATACGCACCTGTGACTGATATTCTAATGACGACTAAACAATACTCAAATTTTACTTATGATTTTGATTTCATAACATTATTTCACAAATGATGCCCCCTTACACACCCATGTGGTATGCACTTTAAAAAATATTTTGTACTCAATTCAACCACAACGAAAGGAATAAGATAAACTTCAAAACCTCAATTTTTTGACCCTATATCAATATAATTACATTTTTGATTTTATTCACACTTCCTATATAGAGTCCTTCCATAATAAAAAATAAAATAGTAAATAAAATATTTAACCACCTTACAATCAACAAATCCCTTTATAACAGGTGTAGCTTAAATAAATCCAACAACTACCTTGAAGTTGGGGCATGCGTATGATGTGTATGATATTATTTAAAATACCTTATCATTACCCCTCATCATTAATTCCCAAAACATTTTGGAATCTTACACCACTTGCAAGTTTTCTATTGCATTGTCCTGTATCCATGGGATGACTAGGGTGTCAATATATTGGTAATATAGACAAACACAAGTTACAATATAGACTTTGAAACCTCAATGTCTTGTGTCTACATCAACATCATTGAAGTGATAATTTGAGTTTTGCATCAGACATGGAACCTTGAATACAATCATCCTCATGTCTTTGTCATCAGACCTTGACAATAACAAATGTCCAATTAAAGAATATATAACCATGCACATTGCGTACCCCTTGTCAATGGGTGAAAGGCATGCAAAATCAAATGAGTGCCCTAAATTCAAATATGGGGTTGGATATTATTTGAGTACATTCCCCTTTTAACCATATGATGTGAAGGCTCCACAATGTGTAATAAATATACCTACCAACCCTATTTGACACCTAAGACTGATATCTATTTGACCATATTTCATCTCAACATGTACTCCTCCACCATGACATTCACATTGTATATCAAATTATATCCCCTTATGCACACATGTGGCATGCACTTTGAGAAAATTTTTGTAATCATATGAACCTCAATGAAACCAATAAGATAGACTCCATAAGTTTAGTGTATTTCTCATAGATCCACATCAGTGCATTATTGATTTATTCTGCAATTAGATTAGAAGATTGAATTCCATCATTCACAATATTATGAAATACAAAGATGTTTGGCTTTAATGATGATAATTTGATCTGTCAATCTAATTATATCATATTATAATATAGTTTTTATATATAATATAATAATATTATAAATTATATATATCCAAAAAATATATAATATTTTGTTATTATTATTATTATTATTATTTTTTTTTTACTTTTTAATTAAATATATAATAATAATTAATATAATAGCGATGATTATCCATGCTTTATCTTTGTGTTTAGTAGCTTCTAGATGGATGCAGGATCTGATGATAGGTGCTAATTATTTTTGGTCTTCAAATATAGTTCACATGTCCTTTTGGTAGCATCTTGGTAGATTCCTTAGCTAGGTTTCATGGTTAAAATGTTATATATTGGGAATAAATACAACGAATTGGTGCCTCCCAGGATTGAGTGACCTTTATTTTCTACATTTATTCATCTAAAATTATTGATCTATAAATCCATCTTAGTTGGGGAGGGAAAGGATGATTAAATAACCCAACAACACCAAAGTGAAGTAGAACCAAAAATATTCTAAGGTTGTGTACAAAAACTATATGTAGCCAAGGCTACCACTTAATCAAAGATGGGATATGGAAGAAAAACTAATCCACATAATAATGTAACAAGATAATTAAGATACAAGACCTAATACAAGGTCTAATGACCAGGGTATGAATAAAGGCTATGGAGGGTGCTAGTGTTCTATATGGCAAACCCACCAAATATTTGTCTCACATAAGACTAAAAAAACTAAAGATTTTATAGCCAATCATATTGTTGCATGTGTGGGGGAGTGTGGAGAGGTATTACCTATGCTCAAAAAATGTTTTTAGTTTGGTGTAGTTTGCATATGGCACAAACAGTGCTAAACATTTGATTGATATTAAAGATAGAAAGATGTGACAAACATCAAACCAAAATCCCAACAAGATAACAATTTTGTTTTGGGTATTCTTTTGTTATAGTAATGTCATTAGGAGGAGCTTAATATTTGAAATAATGACTAGCCTTATCTACATAATGTATCAACACAAGCAAAAAAATGGAAAATTTTAAAAATTTACACAGTAAAGCTCCAAACACATACTTAAAATATGTGTTATATATAATGAATTTTCCATAATTTTTATCAAATTAACTATTTTATTGTATTTTATTTGTTAAAAAAAAAACCAAACTAAAACATAATAAATATTTGAAGTTGATCAAATGTGAAGCTACGACAATAATAAAAATAACTAAGGGAAAATAATAGATGACTAAATGAACATTGCATAGTTTCTATAATGTGTCTAGGAAAAGATGGAAAATATTTATATAGGGCAATCACTAAGATAGTGGATGGGATTCATGGGTTGAGACATGCCTTAGGCTTAGTTATGGTCAGTAGAGGTAGTCTCTTGAATCTAAATTGTGGCCCTGTTACCTTTGTTCAAAACATAAAGTGAGAGTTTTTCTATACTAAGGTTAGAAATTTTTTTTTTGGGGGAAGTGGATGGGTTTATTTTGATTCATGATGATAGGTTACCATATTAAATATACATCATAATGTATAGTGAATTATTTTCTTACTAATATGCATAACACCTTCATGACAAAATAGTCTTTCGATGTTATGACACTTGTATGATGTATCATCATTATTAAGGTACCCCTAATTATAAATTAATTCTCCATAAATGTAAATACCTACATAAAAAAATGTAATTAAAATTGGAGTGACCTTTTTTAATCTTCCTTTGGTACCTACCTAGGTCTTACAATGTTTTAATTTTTTTTGCCATTCTCTAACTCACATTAGACTTTGACTCACACACAATGTTCTTCAAAGGTGTTATGTAGGAAAGTAAATGAAATACGTGGCATAATACTCTCAAAATGGTACCCCTACACAAAATCAATCTACCAAGATTGTAACATGAATCCACATCTAATGTGTAGTTTGAACCAACATTTCACTATCGTTGATGTCTGGAGAAGACATTAAGTTTCATAAGTCTATATTTTAATTTCCATTTATACATGATGAAAATATATTGAGACATATACCAGTTACATGAAACTTCAAAATATATTTAAATGTCATACTTAGACCCCTAGAAGAAAGTTCAAGACTATACAAAACATGAAAATAGTTAAATATTTCAAGGTGAGTTATACGGTGAGGGTGAGGGGAATTGACTTATTATATATAATATAATAATTTGATATAATATGAACATCAATGGATAGACTACCATTTATAAGATAACAATTTCCCTCTACAATGCCATATGGATAGCACTAATCCTATATAATTTACACCTACACATGTAAGTATATTAAATTTTAAATTAGTACATCCATGTAACAATAGTACAGAATGATACATGTTAGTTACATAAAAGTAAGGTGGTGATTTATTTTATTGGTTATTTTATTTTCAAGGGTGGATGAATACATTAAAAGTGTTAATTTAATTGTGTCAAGGCTCCACATTTCATGTAAAACCAAAATTATTATAAAAAAAAAAAAAAAAAAAAAAAAAAAAAAAAAAAACTCTACTTTAGCAAAATATAAAAAATTACATCCATTTTGGCTCCCATATGTTTATGTATATCTATTTATAATTACTTATAGCTTACAGCTATTCACAAAGTATACAAATTATGTGCAAGTTATTCTAATTGGGGGTATTACTTTAATCACTCTATTCATGAGTCATAAAAAAGGGATTTTATAGCAAATAAGCAGCTAATTCTAAGAATGTGAACTGAGTTTGAAATAGATTTGAGAGTAAATAAATGACTATAATACTTGACAAATAAGAGAAATACACTTCAAAATAAATAGTTTTGTAGAGTTTATTGTATACATGTAAATAAATAAACATATAATTGTGATAATCTTTTCAGCAAATAATCAAGAAAGCAATGAATTCAATTTATATTAATAGATAACATAAAGTTTACCATCTTATCCTCATAGAATGCACATAGTGATTCCCTTAGACATAATGTTTTAAAAAAAAAACAATTTTCTTCTTATTCACTTTCAACAAAATTCATACAAAAATGTCCCAATATCTAAACACAAAGTTTTATATTTGTTAAACTTTCTAATTGCTTGCTTGTAGAAATTATCATCCACAGGCACATAGGCCTACACTTATATTTATAAAATTTCAGATAGAAAATTCAAATAGGAAATAATTTCTTCAATACCCATGTGCTTTACGAAAACTAGAAACCATTAAGTAGCATCCCCCTTAAAATTCTCTTGTGTGGCATGTAGTGGCTAGTGACATGTAGCACTTCTTGGTCTTGTTGTTTGGATAAGAATACAACTACTTTACATGTATCACAAATTTTATTGAAGTAATTTAAGTTTATAAGATAACTCCAAGTACTGACGTTCAACCAACTTACTTGAGTTTTACAATTTTACAAAGTAATATACCTTCATCAAGTAACTCTACTAAACATCTTTACTTAAAATTAATTTATTTAACAAAGTTACTTTACAAACAGAATAAATAGGATGAAATAAAATAGGAATAATGAAAATGAAACTTATACAATGAAGGTAAACAATAATTATTCCACTTCATGGACTTCAGATTTACATTTCTCTGTGTATTTAATGTGCTGAGATATCATCAACTATATTGTTGCATAATAAGATTTAGCAAGTGATTGTCTTTCCATCTCAAATCTTAACATTTACCTATGAATTCTCCTACTATGATAATTTACCTTCTTGAATCTTGGTTGATAGACTTGGATGTGAAAGGAGTTATAGCTTTGTCCATCTATTGCTTGAATTCCTCCCATAACTGCTCATATGTCCTTGGAACATTATCAAACAAAATACCAGTAAGACAAAAAAGGGAATCCTCTACATTTGTCTTTGTATTTCATGCCTCTTCTTCCAAAATTTTCATTTATTCACTGATTGATTTTAGAATACACATACAAAAAGGCAGCAGGTACTCTTCTTGATTTATCTTATTCACAGATCCATCATGAGCAATATTTTCATCAATCAAAATTTTCTCATTCAAATTACCTGTTATTTATAGACTTTCTTATTGTAACTCAGAAATGTCATTTACATTCTCTAAGTCTTTCATCATTGCCTTAACTTCTACCAATTTATTCAAAATGTCAGCATGGCCACTTGGAAAACTAGGGAATAACTTCTAAGTAGTTTTATGCATCTTCTCTATCCATTTATCAATATATTTTTCTTTATCTTTAGTCTCTTCCACTTCTATAATTACTTGTTGAGTAATTAGAAAATCTGAAAGCAATGGTTGATGAGGAGTAGACTTTTCTAACTTAGTAATTATTTCACATAATTTGGCATTTTGCTCCTTCAACTTGGCCTTGACTACCTTTTATTCATCTAGCTTCTTAAAAAGAGTGTTAATCCAGGTTTATGTGTCTTGATTTAAACCTTCAGTAGTTACTTCTCCAAGAGGCATCTTTAAAATTGTTAAGTCACTCTCGGTGAATTCTCCTTCTCTCATCCCCTATGGTGGAACTCCTACCTCTAAAAAATTCTATCTTGAAGATTCAATTATAAATTTTGAAGTTACTTTTGTAGACTTAGACTTCATAACTTTTTAATCAAGACTTCTCATCAGTTACAAGTCTATCTCTTCAAGATTGTTCACTTCTTTAGCTTCTAGAGTTGTCTATAAAGCCAACCAAGATAATAAGTATGCACTAGTGGGGGTGTCTAAATGAGTTACTATTTCCTATTAGTTGGTCTTCACCACTATCTCTTGAGAATAAACCTCCTAGGCCTCTGTCTCTTTCTGGATATCTTTTTCTTCATCCTTTTCAACTTGTTTCTCAACTGTTCCTTCCTGTTCCATATCATCTTTATTTTATTTTTTTTTCCAATTTTTCAAATACAACCTCCTTCTCCTTGGGCTTCTTAACAATTTTCTCTCACTGCCTCTTCCTCTTTTTTAGGTTCTTTTCTTGTCTCAACTTCTTTTAACTTTTATGCAACTACTTTTTCCTTCTCCTTCTCAAGCTCTATTACTTATTTTTGTTTTACTTATTGTTATAATTGGGATGGGATCTCTTCTCTAGTAGTTACTTTTTTTTGTTCATTCTCCATAGTAGGTTGATCTTTTGAAGGAGGAGGAAGTGGATAAGTAGATGGAGGAGATGGAAGAGGAGGAGGAGGGGTATCCTTTTGAATGGATTTCTTGGGGGATTTGGTGCCATAAGACTTTAGAGGTGACATTAGTACTAATGGATTTGTGATGAGTGCAGTGGAAGTAGGAATGGAAGGAATGGTGAAAAAAATGGGAATGGTAGAAATAGTAGAAGAGACTAATGACAGTGTAGAAATAGTTGGCTAAATTGGTTCTTTATCTTTTACCACTGAAAAGGTATCATCAATATTCCTTTTAAACTTTATCATCTTTGTAGGCATTTGGTTACTTTCTCCTTTTTCTATTTATTTTCTCTTCTAACTTACATGAGTGGTCTCACTCATCAACTCCTTCATATAATAGCTTTTGTTGAGAAGCCAGGTGGAAGTCATTTCCAAAATATTTAAAGTTATGTCTAGAATAGTATTATCATGATATTTACCAAAAAATATTATTGGAAGTGGGACATTATCCCCCATACTGCATGAAAAACATCACTAATGACAACCCCATCATCCTCCATATCCTTGGGGATGGTGGCTAAATCAAAATCATGAATTTTCTCAATATTCAATCCATTATTGTCTCTTCTTATCATATCAGATTTATCTCTCTAATCAGTCTAAAAATCCTCAAGTGCTGGAATATGCATGTATTCTAGAGAAAATATATTTTGAGCCACCCCTCTACAATCAAAATTGATTCTAGAATCAAAATGTGCTAGGGTGTGATAATGGTATATTTATTTTTGCACATTGGTAGCTTTATAAATTCTTAGGCAATGGTAATGACCAATGAAAATGGGAAAGTTGATAGTTGGATGGTGAGATTTTAACTATAAGTCATGTAGTTCAACAAGTTACCTACATAATTCCATGAGAATACACTTACACTTGGGTATCTAGGTAATTTGATATGTGCATATGAGAAACCCCCAACTTTAATGTATGTAAATTCAAGGAACTGAATGAAAATGTAACCACACTATGAAACTACATCCCATCTTTCATCTGATACTCTTCTATGTTTTAGAGACACATTTAATTTTCAAATGAGTTCATAAAATAATCCATCATTTACTACAATATAAGGTTTGTAGTAATCTAAAAGGACCAGTTGAGGATAATACTCATAAATTGGCATAGATGCTAATGTGCCTTTTATTCTTATCCTTAAAAATGCTCCACTTGAAGTTGTTGCATACACCAGATAAGAAGTCAATTTGAAATCAAAATTTTGCAACACACTACTTAATTTATGTTCCATGTTGTCACTAATCATCCTTATCCATTCGATCATAGCAAAACTCTTGATCACATTAATGGTTCTAATATATGCATACATCTAAGTTGAGAAACACTTGGCATTTTTCTCACCATTGATTCTGCATAGAAATTGATTAATGTCATCCACTTCCTGAACAAAATATAATCTTATTAATTGCTTTAAAAATCTTGATGCTTGTTTTACTTTCTTCAGATAACTTGTATTCATTATCATGATGCATTATATTGTCTTTATCTCCCATTGCCTATTAGCCTTTTTCATAGATATATCAGTTACTTTTAAAGATCTTGGAATCTTTAGGTAGAATTTAAGATATTTAACATCTAATCTTATGACTAGTTACCAACAACATCTCTTACAATCCTAGTTAAAGAATCATAATACTTAGCACATGTTAAGACAAACTCTAGAAGTTGAGTTGAGCTTGGGAAATATGCATCTTATAGAATCCCACTATTTGTCAAGGCCTACATGAGTGGAGTCTTTATTATGGATTTTGATCTCTCTAATAATTTAGTTACAGACACATGCCCCATGTCTATATCACTTATCTTTGTTATCTTGAAGGTGATGGATGATTTAATTGAGAATCCCTTATATTTATACTTCATATTCAGCTCTTGTTACTTGGCTCTCTTAGCTTTTCCTTTTCCTTTCCTACTTCACTCTAGAATCTCCTCAAGTGCCAACTCTCAGACTTCTTCAGTTTGTGTTGTTGGCTCTTCTAATTTAGCTATTTCCTCTTCTGATCTTGATCTTTTTGATCTAGACATTAGCTTTGACTTACTCTGAAGAACTTGATAAGTGATTTATAAGCACATAGTAACTACTATAACTAGTATAGAAAGATTGAGAAAATTCAACTTGTTCTTATAGTATTTCCCATCAAGCCTTAGGTTCTAAGTAGAAGAAAAGTCTTTATAAAATTTAAGTAACTCATATCTAAGCAATAGGGTCTTACAACCCTGAATTGGTCTAGGTAATGCTCAAGTCTTAAGCATCTAGAAATTTGGGTAGGTCACAAGGAATATGCATGGACAACCTTGGGTTTTCCTTGGATTGTGACTTTGATATTATATTTTCAAGTTACTTGGATAATAAAACATGAGTAACTATGAGAAAGGAATCTAGGTAATTCTTTAATATTATGTGGGTTTATCTGAGGTCAAGACTTCAGGTTTAATAAGGAGAGTAACTATGTCGAGAAAACTCAAGTAGTGAGTAACTATAAGTTTAGGCTAGCAAAGAGTTTGAGGATCGGGGTTCTCAAGTGTAACAACTTAGTGTCAAGACCTTGAGTAAGTAATGGGCAATGGGAAACCTGAGTAAGTAAGGTGCTTTAGGCTCAGGGTTATTTAGCGTAGTTAATTGAGGTTGAGAACCTGAGTATGCAATAGGCATTGGGAAACCTAGGTGAGCAATGTTAGATTTGGTTGTTAGGTTTTCATAAGAATTTCAAGCTTTAAAATATTTTTCATGGGTATACACTACCTAATCATGCTCAAAAACAAAAGGTAGACCTGAAAGAAACAAGATGTGATAGTAAAAATAACCATGGTGGCAGAAAGAAAGTAATAGAGAAGAATAAAAACAAAATGATAAAATGAAGAAATAAAAAACATAAGAAAGATATCTACCTACCTCAAATACAAATGGGTCGAAGTAGATTTTCTCAAAGATGCTCCAAAGACTCAAATCATGTGGTTCAGGATTTGTAGGTGCAACAACTTGATCAAAAAACTTGGATGCCAAGTGAAAAATGAGGTGGATTTTCACAATTTTTATATATGTCAGCACATTAATTATGAATTTGGGACACATGGGAAAGAGCCACATAAGCCCTTGGCTTTATGTTGGGCTTTTTGGGTTACTTTGCTTGATTTTGAAATTTGAAGTAAAGCACCCTCTCAAACCAGACTTGGTCTAGGTTGATGAGCAGTTCGGGTTAGAGAACCCTCAATACTTTTACTTGATGGTTTATACAAGTAAAACAACCCAAAAGACCTAGTTTACCTTGGTCAATGCTTGGTGGGTTTTTGAGACTTATTTACTTAGCTTCTTCATCAAAGTAAAGCTACTTGATAACTCTAATTCAAACCAGGCAATGTAATCAGGTTTATGGGATAATTCTACTTACTTTGAAACAAGTAATCCAGTTTGGAGAACCAGATTTGAATTGTAAATGAGCCAAAACACTTTAGCTTCCTTGATCTTTTGGGAGAGATGAGTAAATGGGATTTTTTAATATTGGCTTTAGGAAAAAAATTTCAACCTTATAGAGAAATTTGAGGCAATTGGAGAAATAAAGCAATTAGACATAAAAACTACTAAAAACTAAGGATTTGTTTACATGACTATCTTAGCAAGGACAAATAACTCACATAAGACAAAATATAAAAAAACAATTAATTAGGGGTATCCCAAATTTTTTGGTGTGAAATTTTGGAGACACCAACTAGCTTTGTCTAGGGACATCTTTGTTTCTATCATGAAGAAAAAAAAAGGGTGAAGTCCCAGTATATTTGGTTTTGAATTTTATCCATTGGGTATAGATTATTTACAAAAATGAAATCAAAAACTACAAAAAAAGAAAACAACACAAAACCAAAAGATAGACTAATTTTTTTTAATAAACATATAGGGATTACCCTATTTCTCAATTATTTTAGAGCTTCAAGTACTTCCCATTGAATGCTAGCGATAGTGCAATCCCATCCTGATAAGCTAGGATGAAGCTATCTTTTCTATTAATGCTTTTTATAGTAAAGGGCCCTTTCCACAAGGAGTCAAATTTGCCATGCTTCCCTTTTTGTTGATTTTGTTTATCCCATAAGAGCACCAAATCACCAACTTCAAACTACCTATCCTGAGCCTTTTGATCAAATATCTTCATTATTTTTATTTGATGATCATCCTATTGGTCAATAACTTAAACACAAACCTCTTGTAGTTCAATGAGAAACATGATTCTTTTATCTAGTGAATCTTGATAAGTAACATCTTCAATGTCCTTGGATAATTGAAAATTAAGTAGCTCTATTACTATTGGTATCTCAACATTTATTCCATATAGTAACTAAAAATGAAACATACCTATGGCTTTCTTTGGGCTGATCCTGTCAGCCCACAGTGCATCAAACAAATTCTTGTGTTAGGTTCATGAATTATTATCCACCAACTTACAAATGATGGTCATCAAGTTCTTGTTACTTGATTTAGGTTGACCATTTCAATGATGATAGTGATTTGAAGCATGAACCAAGTCAATTCCATATGAGTAACAAAACTCATTTAATTCTATAAAAGAGAAGTTGTTTGCATTATCTGTTACAATCTTATGTGGTACACCAAACCTTACTATAATATTATCTTTGATGAAGTCACATATAACCTTAAAAGTGTCATGTTTGACAAGAATGGATTTTACCCATTTGCTAAAATAATCAGGAGCAGTCAAAACATAACAATGTTAAGCACTTGAAGAAGGATTCAACATACCAATAAAGTTCATGCCCCATTGACAGAAAGGTTCATCAATAACAACTAGTTTTAGAGGCAAGGCTACCAACTTGAGTCATCCTATGAAATGTTGACATGACTGATACTTAGAAACCCAATCTAAAGCATATTAAAATAGAGTATGCCAAAAATAACTTTCTCATAAGATTTTGTGTGCTATGACTCTGGCTGAGAAGTGACCTCCACACACTTTGTCATGAAACTATTCCAATAGTCTATCTTGTTGATCTTTCTCCAAAAAACAAAGGAAAACACCATCAATTTTTCTTTTGTATAATCTATTATGCCAAAGGACATAATCTTTTGACTTTACCATGATGATATGTTTTTATTTACATGTCATATCAGCTGGGTATTCTCCATAAGTCATGAAGTAGGTAATATTGTTGTACCATTCATCTACAAGATCAACAAAAAGCACCATTGGAAAATGTCCATCTAATTTATCTTGGAAAGAAGATGTTTCTATATCTGCATCATCAGGTTTCCTCTCTATCATCAATTGGCATAATCCTCTTCCTCTCATTAATTTTTAGGTTTGATATCAAGATCAAACTCTTACACCTTAGCTACCCAAGTGCCTCTCAGTAATCTAAGCTCTTTTTGTGTTAGAATTGACTTGACTTCAGTATCATGTACATAAACATTAGTATGTGAAGATAAAATGTAGTACATAAAAACTTTACATGCTTTGACTATAAAAAAGGCATGTTTCTCTATCTATGAATACTTTAGTTATGATATTTTTAATGGATGGCTCATGAAAGCTACAGGGGATTCAATTCCTTCATCATTATTCTATAGAAGTATAGCTGACATGGTATGCTCAAAAGAGTAATAGTAAAGAATGAATTCTTTACTGAAATTATGGGAAACCAACACTAGAGCTTTAGCTATAGCTACTTTAAATATTTCAATTGCCAACTTGTCTTCAAAATTCTATTTGAAGTCTTGCCTATTTTTCATCATGTCAGAGATGTGGTGAGTTAACTTAGAAAAATCAAGAATAAATCTTATAAATAAATTGACCTTACCAAAGAATGAGTGCACTCCTTTTTTGGATGTAGGCATAGTTAAAATCTGAATAGCTTTGACTCACTTTAGATCTATTTTGCTCCCCTCTTTTGAGACTATGTGGCCAAGGATTTTTCATTCAGTCATAAAAAATATTGATTTCTTGGAATTTATGGAAATCCCATGTCTCCTGCATTGGATAATAACTTCTTCAAGATCAGCCAGGTGATTACCTCTTTTTTTGGAGATGACTATTAAGTCATCAAGGTATACCGCAATGCTTTTTTCCTTAAAATGAGCAAAATCTAGATCCATAAATCACTAAAAAGTTACTCTAGTATTGTTAAGCCCAAAAGGCATCTTTTGATAAACAAATGTTCCCCATGGCATTGTAAAATTTGTTTTGTATTGATCCTCCTCAGCTACTTTTATCTGATTGTATCCTAAAAATCCATTCAGCATGGATAACATCTCTGAACTTGTAACTACTTTCAAGGTTTGATCCATAATAGGAAATGAGTAATTATCTTTTAGAGAGGCTTGATTCAGATTGCAAAAATCAACACAAACATATTTCTCATTAGAACAATATTTGTTAACCATTCTAAATGATGGATAGGATAAATGATCTTTGCATCAAGGATTTTTTGTATCTTAGTATAGATAGTACCTGAAATATTTGGGTTATGGTGGTATAACTTTTTCTTGAAGGGATCCACCTTTAGTTGGAGTGGAATTTAATGTTTCATCTCATTTGGCTAAAAGGATTTGAGGTTTTTGTAGGACCAGGAGAACTCATCAATGTACATTGTAAGGAGCTTGATGAATGCTTCCTTTTCTGCTTAAGAGCAACACTTGCTAATGTTGACCATCCTAGGCTCTTCTTCATTTCCTAGGTTAACCTACAAACTTTTGAGGAAGAACTATCTCTATATTCTTTCTTTTTCTTTAGAAATTTATCATGCTTGTCAAATAGTTCTTATAAAGATACTAACCCTTTAGGAATTTTATTTCCTTTCAGTTGAATTATATCTTAACTATAAGTAAATTCATAATTAGTTATACTTATGGTTTTCTGACGTGGATGTAAACAACTTCCTTTTAAGTACAATCCTTCAAAGTTGTCTTTCTACTCAGGAAACATAGTTATTTACTTATTACCATTGAAAACTTGCCAATGTTCAACATTATCTAGGACCTTTGGATGGTAGACCATCTCTACTTTATAATTATCTTTTTTGAAAAGTGTTGGTTGTTATTTTGGCTTGAGTAGAGATGTAGTAACAACAAGTGAATCATCTCTGGAGTTTTGATCTAGAGAAAGTGAGTTGATTGAGAAAGCAGATAAGTTGAGTGTGATACTCATAACTTGGTCATAGTAGTATTTTAACTTATTCTTCTTCACCTGATACTATCCTCTAATTTTTATTCAGTATCCCCTTGTGCTTTAAGGAATCTTACTCCTTTTTCCTTTGCTTTTTCAAGTCTTAGTAAGAGTACCTCATATTCAGCTATATTTTTAGTGTTTTCAAACATGAAGTTTGTAAGAATAAGGAAATATTTTACCATCAGGAGATATCAATACTACCCCTAAACTTGAACCAAGAAAACTGTAACTACCATCAAAATCTAATGTCCATATCTTATTGTCATCTTCTTCTTCCTATAGTCCTTGGAACTTTTTGCCCATTTTGAGGTAATAAACTCCATGGTTAGATTCTTCAGAAAAATAATGTGTGACCTTGGGTTATCAAATTTGAAAACTATGTATTTGAACTTCTTTTTAGGCTTGAGCTTTTGATGCACTCCTTTGATTAGAATGTGAGCACATGAATAATCCATATTTACTTCTCCACCCATATCCTTCCAAAAGTTTTTACTTAGTAATATTCCATAAGAAATAGGAATGTCTGATACTAGAATTATCATTTTGAGTATTTTATCTGGAAAGGCTATCAAGACTACTTGAGCATCTTTAATCTATCTAATTAGGGGAACTTGTCTTTCCATCGATTAATAGATACCTATTATCTTAATCAAATTGAAACCAATAGCATCAGCCACCTTAGTTGGCATTACATTATCTGAAGCTCCAAAATCTAGAAAGTAGTTACTTAACTTGTAACCATTAAGCAGAAGAGAAACATAAAATGGCTCTATCATTTTGGATGTATAAGTAGGAATGGGTGAATTAGCAATCACATTGTTCTAGGAAGGAAACTATTTGGGAGTAGGCAAGATACCTTTAGAGGCATTGGCTGAATTATTTGACCCTTTGCTTTGAACATACTTGACTAATCTATTCAACTGATCTGGATAGGATCTCAAGTACTCAACTTATGACATCTAGATTTTGGTTTTCTTTATATGTTCAAATATTTCAAAAGAAGGAATGGATGCTGAAAAAATAAGACTAACTTTAGTAAAATGTGTTATTGGCTTATGAGTCTAAGAAGATGAATTTATATATTTATCTTTAGGAGCCAAAGAGGAAGGTAGAGGACTACCTCTCTTAATAATATTTACATCTACTCTAGAATCTTCTTTCTCTTTCTTTTTCTCTTTATAATATTTCTCACTAGATTGTTGATTTTATGACCTTGAAAACATCACAAATGAATTACTATGATCTTCTTCAAATGATTCTTCATATTCACTTTTATATTGTTATTCTAGATATCCAATGTTAGAGTTTCTAGTAGGATCTACAAAGGAATCTTCATCATAAATATTTTAATGAGTATCATCAATCATATGATCTTCCTCACTCATCTCAATGCAATTAGGAACATCTTCAATTACCAATATTTGTGTAGGACCAAAAATATGGTTCTTGTTATGATTATTAAACTTCTATTCAAGTGAATTCCTAGTAGGAGCAACATGAATACCTTGAGAAATTTGTCTTTTGTCTTGAAGTAAATCATTATCTAGCTTTTGTAATAGGGGATCAATTTTTTGTGATGTGCTTGAAGTAGAAGAGTCTCCCTTAGAGGTTGTTTTCTTGATCTTTCCAACCATTATCAAATCATCTTCCACCTCTGTGGAAAGGTTATGGATGATGCTAAATCAGATGACCATGCTCTTGGTAAATGATAACTAAATTTTGATAGCTATGCTTTGATGAAGAAACACTTCTGATTATCTATAGTAGGCAGTGCAGCTTGAGGAATTTTGTAGAGCAATCTATTAAACTTGGCAATAAAATCATGCATATATTCATGTGGTTCCTTCTTGAGCTGAGTCAATTAGATAAGTAGTATATGTGTATCTTCAACAGATTTGAATATCTTTTCAAATTGGTCATGCATAGTACCCAATTGGCTATGGTTCAATGAGGCAAATGGTAAAACCATTCTCCAGCTAAATCATGTAAGTTCTCAATGAAAAATCTGACTGAGACAACTTCATGTTTGACACCAATTACTCCACATGCTATGATGAAGGAAGCCAAGTGCTCATCTATATTGTATTTACCATCACCAATAAACTTAGGAAAATGATTTTTAGATCCATTTGTCAAGTCATGGATAGGAAGAGTCAAATTTAGAGGTTCAATTGCTACACCCCAAGGGATGGGAAGTGGTTGCACCATTCTTCTAGGAACAAGTAACTATGGATTCACAAGTTGAATTATTTTTAAAGAATTATGTTATAACTGATTATCAGTAGTTGATGTCTATCTCATAAGTGAAAGACTAAATCTTCATGTTCTATCTTGAATAGGAAAACTGAAATTAAACTGCTCTTGTAATTCAAAGAAATCATCTATTTGGCCTTAAGCTCTCCTTACTTTGGTAAAAGGTCAATTTGCTAGTTTGAGATGCAAAAGTTCTTTTGAGGATTGTGCTTAACACTTTTATTTACAGATAAAGAATTGTATGGTGGATAACAATCATGCAATAAATTCAAGGAAAAAAAAAATTTAAACAAAAAGATATGCAACAAATCCAACAAAAGTAGTGGATCTTTGTTTAGAATGTGAAGTTAACTACAGTAGAGGCATGTTTTACTCAAAAGTGCATAACTAACTCAACATGCAAAAATTTTGGAAAATAGTTTGGAATTCATACAAATTATGAAAAACTAAACATTAACTATGTCTAACTCAACTTGAAGGAATATTTTATTTTTAAGATCTAGAAGTTTAGCTCTTTGCTCCCCAGTAGAGTTGCTAAAAACTATTGTCTAGATATTTTGTAGGTATTCATGGGATTAAATACCTTTCATTAAATGGTGAAGCTTCCATGCATTTATGTCTATCTATTTCTAATTACTTATATCTTACAGTTATTCATAGATTATACAAGTGATGTGCAAGTTATTCTAATTGGGGGTATTACTTTAATCTCTCTATTCATAAGCCATAACAAATGGATTTTATAGTAAGTAGCTAGTTCTAGGAATGTGAATGAAGTTTGAAATAGGTTAAAGGGTAAATAAATGGCTATAAGAGAAATGCACTTTACAATAAATAGTTTTGTAGAGTTTATTGTATATGTGCAAATAGATAAACATATAATTGTGACAATATTTTCAACAAGTGATCAAGAAAGCAATGAATTTAATTTAGATGAATAGATGATACAAATCTTACCATTTTATCCTAATAGAATGCATGGAATGATTCTCTTAGACACAAATTTTTATACAAAACCATTTTCCTTCTTATTTACTTTCAACAAAATTCATATAAAAATGCCCTGATATCTAAACACAAAGTTTTAGATTGCTTAAACTTTCTCGTACAATGGTTACAATTACTTGTAAAAATTATCATCCTTAGGCATGCATGCCTACACTTATATTATTACTATTTTAGATACTAAATTCAAATAGAAAATAAGTTCTTCAATACCCATCTACTTTACTAAAATTGGAAACTATTGAGTGACATCCTCCTTAAAATTATTCTGTGTGGCATGCAGTGGCTACTGACATGTAACAATTCTTGGTCTTTTTGTTTGAATTGAATACAAATACATTGCATGTAGCACAAAGTTCACTGAAGTAATTTAATTTTACAAGATAACTTCAAGTAATGGTGTTTCATCCAAGTTACTTGAGTTTTACAATTTTATAAAGTAATATACCTTCAACAAGTAACTCTATTAAATGTATTTACTTTAAAGTAATTTATTTTAACAAAGTTAATTTATAAATAGAGTGAATAAGATGAAAGAAAATAGGAAGAAGGAAAATGAAATGACTAGAAAGAAGGGAAACAATAATTAGTCCACTTTATGGATTTCAGATATACATTTCTCTCTATATTTGATGTGCTGAGACATCATCAGATTTATCAAGTGATTGTCTTTCCATCTCAAATCTTATCATTTACCTCTCAATTATCCTATTATGAGATTTTAACTTCTTGACTCTTAGTTCAAGTATTTTTATTTTTGGTTTATATTAGATTAATTCCTTGATAGACTTGGCTATGAAAGGAGTTGTAGGTTTATCCATCTATTGCTTGATTTGCTCCCATAACTACTTAGATGTCCTTGGAACATTATTAGACCAAATACTAGTAAGAAAAAAATGGAATCCTATAGATTTGTCTTTGCACTATATGCCTCTTCTTTCAAAATTTTCATTTCTTCACTCATTGCTTATAGAACACACATACTAAAAGATAGTAGGTACTCTTCTTGATTTATCTTCTTTACAGATCCATCAAGAGAAATATTTTCCTCAATCAAAATTTTCTCATTTAAATTACCAATTATTTTTAGACTTTCCTGCTGTAACTCATAAATACCATTTTCATTCTCTATCTCTTTCATCATTACCTTAGCTTCTACCAATTTCTTCAACATATCAACATGGGCACCTAGAAATTTAGAGAAGAGCTTCTGATTAGTTTTATGGATCTTATTTATCCATTTATCAACAAATTCTGATTTATCTCTAGTCTCTTCCACTTTTGAAATTACTTACTGAGTAACTAGAACATTTAAAGGTTGTTGAGGCGCAGACTTTGCTACCTTGGAAATAATTTCACATAATTTTGTGTTTTGATCCTTCAACTTGGCCTTGACTGCCTTTTCTTCATCTAGCCTCTTAAAAAGAGTGTTGATCAAGGTCTGTGTGTCTTGATTTAAACCTTTAGTAGTTACTTTTTCATGAGGTATTTTTGAAATTGTTAAGTCACTCTCATTAACTTCTCCTTTTCTCATCCCTTATCATGGAATCGCTACCTCTACAAACTTCTATCCTAAAGATTCAATTATTAGTTTTGAAGTTACTTTTGTAGACTTAGGCTTCTTACCTTTTCATTCAAAACTTCTCAGGAATTTTAAGTCTATCTCTTCACGATTTATAACTTCTTTATCTTTTGGAGTTGTCTATAAATCCAACCAAGATGAGAATTCTATACTAGTGGGAATGTCTAAATGAGTTACCATTTACTGCTAGTTTCTAACCAATAGCTCTTGAGAAGAAACCTCCAAGGCCTCTATCTCTTTTTGGATATATTTTTTTGCATCCTTTTCAACTTGTTTCTAAATTTTTCCTTTTCCATATTCATTTTTATTTTCTTTTTCTACCATTTTTTCAATTATAACCTCCTTCTCCCTGGGCTTCCTAGCAATTTTCTCTGTCACTGCCTCTACCTCTTTTTCAGGTTCTTTTATTGTCTCAAATTATTATAGATTTTATAAAACTTCTTCCTTATAATTATTAGGCTCTATTTCTTCTTTTTATTTTTCTTGTTGTTCTACTTGGGATGGGGTCTCTTCTCTAGTAGTTAATTTTTCTAGTTCTTTTTCCATAGTAGGTTGATCTATTGAAGGAGGAGGAAGTAGAGAAGTAGGTGGAGGATATGGAGGAGGAGGAGGAGGGGTCTCGTTTTGAATGGAATTCTTTGGGGATTTGGTGTCATGAGAATTTGGAGGTGGAATAAATATTAATGGATCTGTGATGGGTGTAGTGGAAGTAAGAATTGAAGGAATAGTGGAAATAATAGGAATGGTATATTTAGTAGAAGAGACCAATGAAAGTGTAGAGATAGCTAGTTGAATTGGCTCTTTATCTTTTACCATTGAAAAGGTATCATTAATATTCCTTTTAAACTTTAAATTCTTTGTAGGAATTTATCCATTTTCTTCTTATACTATTATTTTCTATTTTGACTTACATGAGTGGTCTCACTCATCAACTCCTTCATATAGTAGCCTTTGTTGAGAAGCTAGGTGGAAGTCATTACCAAAACATTTGAAGTTCTATCTTGAATAGTCTTATCGTGATCTTTACCAAAAATAAGTATTGGAAGTGGCACATTATCCCCCCTACTAAATGGAAAACATAACTGGTGATAACCCCATCATCTTCCATATCCTTGGGGATGATGGTTAGATCAAAATCATGAATTTACTTAGTAATCAATCTACTATTGTCTCTTCTTCTCACATCAAATTCATCTCTACAATCAGTCTAAAAATCCTCAAGTGTTTGAATATGCATGTATTCTATAAAAATGTATTTTGAGCCACCCCTCTACAATCAAAATTTAATTTGTACTCAAAATGTATTTTTTTGTAATAATGGTACATTTCTTTTTACACATTCTTATATTTTTAAATTCTTGGGCAATGGTAATGACCAATGATAATGGGAATGTTGATAGATAGATGGTGAGATTTTGGCTGTAAGTCATGTAGTCCAACAAGCCATATGCATAATTCCATGAGATTCCACTTATCACTTGGGTATCTAGGTAATTTGATAGGTGCACCTAAGAAACCCCAAACTTTTATGAATGTAAAGTCAAGGAACTGAATCAAAATGCAACCAAACTATGAAACTGCATCCCATGCTTCATCTAATACACTTCTATGTTTTAGAGCCACATTTAATTTATATATGAGATCATAAAAGAATCCATCATTTACTAAAATATAATATTTTTAGTAATCTAAAATGATGAATTGAGGATAATACTCATATATTGGCATAGATGCTAGTGTGTCTTTTGTTCTTAACATTTAAAAGGATCCATTTGAAGCTGCTATGCACACTAGATAAGAATTCATTTTGAAATCAAAAGTCTGAAACATGCTACTTAATTGGTGGTCCATGTTATCACTACTCATCCTTACCCATTAGATCACAATAGAGATCTTGTTCATATCAATTGTTTTAATATATGCATACATCCAAGTTGAAAAACACTTGGCATTTTTCTCACCATTGATTTTGCATAGTAGTTGAGTAATGTCATCCACTTCCTAAACAAAGTCTAATCTTACTATTTGCTTTAGAGATATTGATGCTTGTTTCACTTTCTTCAAATAACTTGTATTCATTATCTTGATGCATTCTGATATCTTTGTCTCCCATTACCTATTAATCTTTTCCATAGATATATCAATTACTTTTGAATATGTTGGAATCTGTAGGCAGTAGTTAAGATATTGAACATCTAATCTTATTACTATATTACCAGCAACATCTCTTATAGTCCTAGTTAAAGAATCATATTACTTATCACATGTTAAGACAAACTCTAGAAGTTGAGCTAAGCTTGGGAAATTTTTAGCTTTTAGAATCCCACTATTTGTCATGGCTTGCGTGAGTGGAGTCTTGATTATAGATTTTGATCTCTCTAGTAATTTAGTCACAGACACATGCCCCATGTATGTATCACTTATATCTATTAGCTTGGAGGTGATAGATGATTCAATTGGGTATCCCTTATATTCATGCTTCATCATGCGCTCTTGTGACTTAGCTCTCTTAGCTTTTGATTTTCCTTTCCTGATTTGCTCTGGAATCTCCTCAAGTACCAACTCTAGGACTTATTCAATTTGTGTTGCTTGATCTTCTAATTTAGCTATTTCCTCTTCTGATCTTCTTGATCCTTCTAATCCAAACATTGGCTCTAAATTAATCTGAGGAACTTGATAAGTGATTTTTAAACACTTAGTAAATATTACAACTAGTTTAGAAAGATTGATAAAATTAAACTTGTTGTTCTTGCAGTATTTCCTAGCAAGCCTTAAGTTATAAGTAGTAGAAAAGTCTTTGAAAACCTTAAGTAACTAATATTTAATTAATAGGGTCTTACAACCCTATATTGGTTTTGATAATGCTCAAGTTTTAAACATGTAAAAGTCTAGGTATGTCATAAGGAATATGAATTGACAACCTTGGGTTTTTCTTGTCTTGTGACTTCAAGCTTATATTATCAAGTTACTTGGATAAGAATACCTAAATAAGTAACTATGAGAAAGGAATTAGGGTATTTCTCTAGTATTCTATGGGTTTATCTAAGCTCGAGACTTTAGGTTTAATAAGGAGAGTAACTATGTTGAGAAAACCTGAGTAAGTAGTGAATAACCACAAATTTGGGCAAGTAAGGAGTTTAAGGATTGGGGTTCTCAAGTGAAGTAACTTATGTTTAAGACCCTATGTAAGTAATGGGAAATGGGAAACTTGAGTAATTAAGTTGCTTTAGGGTTGGGTTTCTTTAGGGTAATTACTTGAGGTTGAGAACTTGAGCAAGTAGTAGGTGTTGGGAAACCTGAGTGAGTGATGTTAGTTTTGGCTATTAAGTTTTCACAAGAATTTTGAGATTTAAAATATTTTTCAAGGGTTTACACTACCTAATCATAATTGAAAAAAAAAGGTAGAAACAAAATAAATAAGACATGACAGTAAAAATAACCATGGTGGGAAAAAGAAAATAGTAGAGAAGAATAAAAAGAAAATGATAAAATGAAGCAATAAAAAACACAAGAAAGTGATCCACCTAGCTCAAACACAAATGCGTCGAACCGGATTTGATCAAATATGTTCTTGAGACTTGAATTGTATGGCTTAGGGTTTTTAATTATGATAGCTTGATCTAACAACTTGGATTCCATGTGGGAAATGAGGTGGATTTTCATAATTTTTATATATGCCAATGCATTAATGATGAATTTGGGACATGTGGGAAAGACCCATGTAAGCCCTTGGCTTTCTATCAGTATTTTCAAGTTACTTTGCTTGATTTTAGAATTTTAAGTAAATTACCCTTGTAAACTGGACTTGGTCTAGGTCGATGAGTAGTTTGGGTTTGGGAACCCTCACTACTTTTACTTGGTGGTTTATTCAAGTAAAACAACCCCAAAAATCTGATTTACCATGGGAAATGCTTGGTGGGTTTTTGACACTTCTTTACTTAGCTTCAACATCGAAGTAAAGCTAATCGATAACTTTGATTCAAACTAGGTAGTGTAATTTGGATTTATGGGATAACTCTACTTAATTTTAAATAAATAAATTAGTTTGGAGAACTTGATTTGTATTGTAAATGAGCCAAAATGCTTTAGCTTATTTGATCTTTTGAGGGAGATGAGTAAATGGGCTTTTTTACTATTGGTTTTAGGCAGATGTTTTCAACCTTCTAGAGTAATTTAAATCCATTGGAGAAAGAAAGTAATCAGACATAACAACTACTAAAAACTAAGGCTTTATTCAGAGGACTGGCTTAGCAAGGACAACTAACTCACATAAGACAAAATTCAAAAAAAAAATTGGGGTATCCTACAAATTTTGGTGTGAAATTTTGGGGACACCAAATCCCTCTCAAATCCCTTTTATTAAGACAAAATTTACATGTTCTATAATGACTAACAACCTTCACTTTTCATAAATAGAAAAAAGAATAAATTAGATCTTACCATCACTCATGGGAACTTTACATAAATTTTAGGTGATCACTATACATCAAATAAACCCATCTATCCATGCTCTTTAATAAATTTAAAAGAGGGTCCCCATGAATTTTTATGGCATGGGGTGTTTGGGAAATCAACAATGTTATTCCACCAAGGAAGTGTTTTTATAAAGCATTTGATGTAATACTAGGTTCGTGTAATCATGAAAGAGGCTCTAGTGTGTTGGGGGGATGTTTGTGATCAATACAATAGATGTGCATGGGACTTGTGTTTCTCTTCACCTATAAAAACAAATATTTTGAGTTGTGACTAACTTACTAAAACCCATAGATCACATATAGAAAAATATGAATCAATGAAGAAGAGGGGTTACTATCAAATCTATTTCATTTCCCTAATAATAAGCTCAAAGGATGTAAAGGAAATCAACATAAAGTTCTAGATAAATAATAAAAATAGACCAGTGCTAAAATTGACATATTTGGGTTTGATCTAGGTAACCATCTTTTACAAAAACTATGAATAGTAACCCAAGGGAATCCAACAAAACCCACATTCATTTCATGTCATACCCAATAAGGGGGAAAAATAAACAATAAATATACACTATATCCAATGCCATTAAATTTCATAAAATACAACACAACTAAATACCAAGTAAAATTAAATTCATGATTTAATCAAAATCCATAACAATTATTATAACTTGCATTGCCCAGTCGAGGTCAAGTAAAACAAAATAGGCATTCCATTATACTCGATTCACATAGAGCTCAAGATTTTCAAAAAAATTAAGGACAACCCTAATCATATTTACTTAAATGAAACCAACAAATTATAGTAGGCAAGACCCACAAGGGCTGAACAAAAATCAAGAGAGAATAATTTCAAAACCAAAAGCCACAAAGCCAAATTTGGAGAAATGGTATTCACCATATTTTAGGTCCATAATGAAGTCCTACGAATTCATAGTGGACCTCCAATATCCATTTAGGATTGCATAAATCAAAGTAGATAAAACTCAAATGGATTTGGCATTCAAATATTAAAAACCCTTACTTGTTTAGTTCCCATAGACTGTCATGGAGAAACTTTTCATAAATTGGTGATAAATAGTGACCACTATGAAGAAATAGTTCCATTTGGAGATCTCCTTCCTTAGGTATGACCTCCTCCTATTTCTCAACCATTCTCATAATTTTCCCCCTACCATCTATGGCTGACACACAACCATGATTCACTTCCACACTACCCATAATATCTATGCCCCACCATCAAGATGACACCATAGAACTCCTACCTTACCCATACCTGATCGACTTAAGATTTTATCCCAAGAAGTAAGCTCTGATTATAGAGTCATTACCTCATACACTATCCCAAATCTTCCCTATCCAATCACATTATCCCCACTAAAATTATCTAATGTATCCTTGTTGTAGAAACTTCCTTTATCAAGTTAGCCCCACATCAATCATATATGGGCAAGTTTGATGGAAACAAACTAACATATGTACTTGGAAACATAATTTTTTTTACCTCCATTCTATTGATGACACATGTATGTATGGAGGTGTTATGGGATTGTTTTTTTAGTACTTATATAATGAAAATGTAGTCCAATACTACCACTCTTGGGCCCTCTAGAGTATTTTGATTGTTCAACAACAAACCAAAACAAAACACAAATAAATTTTAATATGTGACCTCATGATGGGTTAATTGTAATAATTACTAGATTATGTGACCTCTATTAGAGATTCCACCATGAATGAAGCATAAAAAATAGATTGGGTAGTAGGGCTACATGTTTGTCTTTAACAACACTGAGTAATTTATAGATGCCTTGCCACCCACATTTTTTAAATAAGCTACTTACCACCTCATGCCCACCATTTAAATGCATTAGCAATATATTTTTTTAATCTCCCAAAATAGGGGATTAATTTCCAATTAAACACTTTTTATCTCAATTAGTGATTACTATACCATGACATTCATATTGCATCACTAATGATAACCTCTTATGTACCTATGTGGAATGCACTTTTCAAAATATTTGGTACTCACTTCAATAAGGCTGAAAATGATGGTCCATGATTTTCATTAATTCTAATTCCATCTATTCCTCTTAAAAAAATTGAATATTGTTTCAATCCAAAATATGATAAGGATCAGGTACATACTTCCTTAATAAAGCAATGTGAAAAACATCATGAATCCTAGAAAAAGGAGGAAGGGCTAGTCAATCGGTACTAGTGTTGATTCTTTCCAGAATGTCAAAGTGTCCAAAAAAATAAGGATCTAACTTGTAAGATTTTCCATACTTAATATAACTTTTTTGGTGGTCTAATCTGCAAAAAATACTTTATTATCGACATTAAATTAACATGGAGTTATTTTTGAATTTGCATAGATCTTCTGCCTATTTGAATTAGCCTTCATATTTTTTGAAATCATAACCATTTACTTGTCATACACCTAAAAATTATCATGGCCAACAATGGCTATCATTTCCAAACTATCCCAACAAAGAGGATTTTTTCATTTATGCCCATATAGAGTTTCGAAGGGTGCCATATAAATCACAAAATGATAAGTATTTTATATGAAAAATAAAGTAAATACAAGAAACCTTCCCACTTATTTTTTAATTGATCACATAAATTCTTAAAATATCTCCACCCACTTTTTTAAATCTTTTAGTTTATCCATCCATTTTTGGATGATATGAAGAACTAAAATTTAAACTGATTTTATATGTTACAGTTAAAATTTTCCAAAAACTAGAACTAAACAACTTATCTCTATTAGAGATAATGACCTTTGGCATGTCATTTAGCCTAACTATATTTTTCAAAAAGTATTAAACAAATATAGAATCATCATCAATTAAATTCCCAATAATAAAGTGACCCACTTTTTTGAATTTATCAATAACAATCAGAATAATAGCATGCGTACTACATGATTTTGATAACACAACAATGAAATTGAGATAAATAAAAGCACACTTACCTTGTTGAATATCATAAGGATGAGGATAATCTCCTGGATGACAATTTTTAATATTTACTTATTGACATTATAGACATTAAGCAATAAAATCAACAACATTATGCTTTAGATTAGGCCAAAAATAGTGTCTTTTTAGCTCATGTGCCATCTTAATAACACCCAAATGTGTAAAATGGGGTGTTGTATGCACTTATTTAAAATAATAGTATATAAATCTCCTGATTTTGGCACAAAAAAGTTATTTTGTTGCCTTAACAAGTCATATTTTTCAAAAAAAAATAAAATCACTATAGGCTTGTCAACCAAACCTACACATACTTCTTGGTAGAATTCATTAGTAAGTTATTGCTCCAAAACAATAGTCTTGAAATTAATTTTCAAGATAGATAAGGTAGCGAGATACATGTTTTAGTTGAGTGCATCAACAACACAATTATCCTTACCTCTTAAATAAATAATTTCCATATCAAAATTACTTACGAATTCCAACCGTTTATGTTGGCAAACATTAATATCATCTTAAGAAACAAAATATTGAAGGTTAAAATGATCATATTTGACCTTCAAATGCTTGCAAGGAAGAAAATGCTTCCACTATTTTAAAGTATGCTCAATTTAAGAAAGATCCAAGTCATGAGTAGTATAATTTTTATCATGTACCTTGATTTTTCATGACTCAAAAGCCACAACATGCCATCTTATGTAAGAAGACCATTGAAACCTTCTTTAGAGGCATCTACCTAGTTTTCAATATTATAGTTAGGATGAAGAATAATAAGTATGGGTTTTTTTAGTTATTATCTCCTTGAGATTCTTAAAATATTCATCACATTATGTAATCCACACAAATTTCTTATGTTTTCATTTCAAACTAGTAATGGGATTAGCCAAAATGGAGAAGTTTTCCACAAACCTTTCATAATAACCAACCAAGCTCATAAAGTTATGGAATTCATGTACAATTGTAGGGATAGGCCATTATTTCATAGATTTTATCTTGTATGGGTCCACAATAATTCCATCTTTAGAAATGATAAGTCCCCATAATGTATTTCAAATTAGAAAAATTCACATTTAGACAACTTACCATATAACATATGTTTCCTTGACCTTTGCAAACCTAGATGAAAATATTGTTAATACTAGACTACATTCTTAGAATAGATCAATATATCATCAAGGAAATTAAGAATAAACTTGAATACGCTATCCATAAGAATCATAAAAGTAGTAGGTGTATTTTTCAACCCAAAAGGCATTACTTTGAATTCATAATGACCATAACAAGTATGAAAAGTTGTGTTATAGATGTCCTATTCTTTTATTCTCAACTGATGATGTCCTAATCTCAAATTATTCTTAGAAAATACTGATTTAGTATTCATTGGGTCAAACAAATCATTAATCCTTGGAAAAGTATATCGATTATTTATTGTTACCTTGTTAATCATGAGACACTCCATGCATAACCTAAGTGTGCCATCTTTCTTTCTGAATAACACAAGAGGAGCATTGTAAGGAGAAAAACTTGGTCTTATGCTTCCAATTTTAATATTTCTTGTAGATGAACTATTATTTCCTTCAAGTCATCAACATTCAAATGATATGGAGCCTTAGATGCAGGGTTAATCCCTAGCATAACATCAATAGAAAAATCAAAATCATGCCTAGAAGGAAGTTTGGGTAATTTTTCAATTTCAAAATATGAGAATTCATTTTAAAATGAAAAATCATGATAAACTATTTCATTATTTGCGGCCAACTCTTGCATTTGGCCAACATAGAGCTTAAAACCTTTTCTTATAGCCTTTTTTAGCTATAGGTCTGAAATTAGTTTCCTTACCTTCAACTCAATTTTGACCTTGTATTTTAACAATTTTTCCCAAGTCATCACAACATTGCACCATTTAATTATATAAGCATAATGTGATTTTATGCTACTGCATCCAATCCATTCCTATAATAAGGGCATAAGATCCTAAAGGTGTTATATATAGGCTTATATGTTTTTTTTAGAAAGACCTAAGTCCAACTTCATTTATTCTAAACATTCCAAAATTTACACCCTTTTACCTATACCAAGCTCAACCTCCAAACCTTATCTTAGAATAATAGGTTTAATTTTACATTTATTAGCAATGGAAGGAGTAACAAAACTATATGTTGCACTAGAATCTATCAAAATTGAAATTGAAAATTCAGCTAAGGTACCTCTAATTTCAATAGGTGTCAGCTATAAATTAGTATTTTGATTATCTATAGCTACACACACCCTAGGATTAGTTGATTTCCCAATTTCAACTTAAGACAATACTTATGATAGCTATTTTAACCACATCGCTATCACATAATAGTCCTTTGAGGTGCCACAAGTATAATGTTCACCCCAATGGTAGGTAGATTATGATTCCCTTGAGTTTATTTTTTCTTAAAATTTCACATTTTAGGAGAATTTTAATTCTTAAATTTTTTATTATGTCCCTAAAACTTATGGAAACCATTGTTGATCCTTCTAAATATGTGGTTTTGATCAGATTCACTGAAATTATTGGGAGAAGTAGAAAGATTGTTAATTTTAGACTATTTTCTACTTAGTTTAAAATATTTTCTCACTTTCTATCGAATTTTTCTTTTCTGCCATGTGAATAGACTCAATGGAAGCAGTCACTATATTAGGATTGGTCATATTGACATCATGCATCAATATTTTCTTCATCCTAGATTAAAATTTATTATCTTAATCTCTTCATCATGCATATAGTTCACATGACTCAACAAATTTAGGAATTGGTTCTCATATTCTGTTATGCAGACATGTTTTCTTTTTTTAACAATTGAAAATATATTATCTTTTTCTCTTTAAAATTTTCACTAAGATACCTCTTACAAAATTATCTTTCAAAAATATGCCAAGTGTCAAATTTGTATAACTTTCTAAATCACAAAGATGGTTTCACCAAAGATCTACTACACTAACTAGATGATAATCAACCACCCTTACCTTCAAATTTGAGGGCATATTATATAGATTAAAATATTTATACAAGTTTACCAACCATGCACCAACTACATCACCTAATTATTCACCTAAGAATGTATGATATGGAGGCTTCTTAAGTTATTTAATGATAGGATCAACCACCATTAAAGGACTTTATCAAATAACTTGCTCAACATCTTCCCTTTCCTCTATTCAGGGTAATTCTTCTTGTGGAATACCATCAATAAGGTTTAACCTACATTTTTAAAACTCCAATGTACTTTGTAAGGTATTTAAGGTAGTTAATATATTTTTGAGGAATTCTTCTTGATTAGAATTAGGATTCCCTCTAGCAACATTTATATTGGGGTCACCAACATTGTTACTGACATTATTCACATGAGGTTCTTGTCTATCCTGGTTGAGGTTTCAAGATTCATGACCTCTACCTCTTACCTTAATTATTAATCTACCTCTACCTCTACTATGATGGTTAAATGCCTAGTTGTTGTGATAATTTAACCCACTTGTTTTAGTTCTCACCATCTTGAGGGTAAACATAACAACAACTTAAGTAGGCAAAATTAGTAGACTTCTTTTCCAAAGTTCCCTAGAGCATAAACATGGGATCTGATACAATGTAATAACCTTTTTTTTTGAAAATAAAGTTGGGTTACTAATAACCATCCAAATCTAGTGGAATAAAATTAGTACGAAGAAAGTGTGAGTAAGTCCATAATTATGTTATACCAAAAAACTTGTATTTTACAAATGTTAAAAATTCCTATTGATGTTATTAGGAAGTTATTTTAACCAATCAATAATTAGATTTGGGTGTACTAGTTGACTAATAATATATTCATACACTCAAATCTAATTATTGAGTTGTGTTATCCCTAAAATGATCAATACCAAATTTTAACCTTGATTGAAAGCCTATACTTGACATAAAATAATCTACACTATGACCACATAGACAAGTTAAAATCTAGATAAGGGTACAAGTCAATATCAATAAGGTTCACAAAAATTTAAGGTAGAATGTATTAAATTTCATAACATAAGAATCATCATACTAAGCTTCTACATTGAGTAATCTAAGTAATTGTGTGAACAACAAGACTTGAGCTTTAAGTTTATTTCTAGAAGCAATATAACGCAAACTTTATGACATTCTTCCAGACTTATATGTCAAGTGAAGTATTTGGCCATCAATAAGGGATACCTACTTATCTCATCATGACCTTAGTTAGTATCATTTATCTCATGGCTTTAAATGATATATTAAATAAATCTATCAAAAGTATATAAATTAAGTGTAGTATAAAGTAGATTCATAATAACAATGAAGATTACCACATACATGGGTATTCATCAATTGGAATCACCTCTAAAACTAGTTAACCATTTAATTATTGGTTTAATTATATCCTTTAATCATCCCGCATTCCTTATATTAATAAAAATTTTTTACATTAGACTATGTTAGCAGAGGTTCTTGGAAATACTCTAAAACATGTTAATTACATGGATGGCTTGCGCAATGGAGATTACCAATAGGTGTAGAAGAGATGACATTATTACCTAAAATTTATTATATACAAATATGCACCTAAGATCAAGAATAAAATAGATGCTAACAGAAGATTAAACATAATTAACATATCATTTGATGATAGATTAAATTAAAATAGAGTACTCACTACACATCAACCATGTATAAAATAAGATTAAGAAAACTATAACAGAATGATTCTATTAATATATACTATCAAAATAGTAGAACAAACTTATATTACAACAAAGTGCTATATATTGTCTTTTACAATCTATTATCTCTTCACAATCTAGCCTTTTGAGATACAAAAGGAAAGACTCTGTGCATTATTATATTGCTTGATTAGGTTTACAAGGCTAAATACATAGAAAATTTATAAAAATGAAAAAATTTATACTTGAAACATGTATCTTTCTATTATACTTCATGGTTTTAGCATGCTTCATTCATTGTCCAACACTTACCCGGACATAAATATTTGTCTTGTCCCAAGCAAAGTTGTAAGTTGATTTGAATTGAGTTAAAAAGATAAGTTGTAAACAAAAGTTATAGTTATATTTCAAGGTGTCATTTAAAATTTTTCACCCTTTTTAAACTACTTATCCACCCTTTCTAGTTTTCAACAAAGTAGCATACTAGCCTACTATCCTTTCAAATTTTCAATAGGTTAGCATAACTAGGTGGATGCCCTTTATAAGTTTTCAACCATTATGGCCCTGTTCCTAATGTTTAAACTAACTTAAAAGAACTTAAATATGCCTAAAGTCACAAAAAATAAGTTTTCAAAAATTATTACTATAGCTAAGGAGGTGTTTGATTGAGTCACTGTGGAGGTTGTTGTGTTTGGCCAATTACTGACCCACTAGTTTTTGATGTACCCATTGTCAGAGGTAGTTGTAGAGACTAGACCTTTATGTCTAGCTTCTTCTCTTGTATGACTTATTTAATTTTTGTGTAAAAATTAATTAGGGCTCATCTATTATCTAGGACATAGTTGTATCAACTTAAAATAGGTCATACTTGAACATTTTCAAAACTATGAGCACTTCACATATCATGACAATCAAAATGCATGGTGGTACCTAGATCATCATCATATTTTTAGGTCATCATCATATATGATTGTAATCAATGCCTTGGAATTAGATAACTTTACCTAAATATCCAATATGAGCCCATCCAATCTATTTGTTGTCCTTTTGTCTTGGATAGCTACAAAAGTGTTGTGAATTATTTGATTATGTCATACGTACAAATTCTCTATGGAAGCATCCCTAGAATCTAACAATTATCTTAGAGTACCACTCATTTTATCCACAATTTTCATTTGATCCTTTAATACAAATTTAGCTTTATCTATAGTGGGAAATGTAGGTTTCAGAGTAGCCAAGGATTGATTAAGATATTGTCTCCAAATTAACATGTCTTGGGTTATTTACTTGGCCTACCTCACAACAATGTCTAGGACCTAATCATATGAATCAAGGAGTTCACATGTGATGTTTATTTTATTACTAAGAACTTTCCCTTGTGTTTTCAATGCCAAAACTTTATGTGCATCTCCCCAGCTCTTTGTAATCTCTATTAATAGAGTAGTATATTGATTGTATTTTGATGTGACTTGATCACTCAGTACTTGCATAACTAAGGTGGGACAAGTGTTATCAATCATTTATATGAATTTTCCATCTATTATTCTACTCCATCCCTTTTATTTTAGCCATTTCCTAATCTAAATCTAAGGTCTTATGGATAATTGATTCTTGAAAGGTGGTTCCTCCTTCAATCTATTTTTATAGCGTCAATTAGGTCACATCCAATGATTATTCTATCACAGTGGTGTAAAGTGCCATGGATGTGGTCACATCTATTGTAGGATTAGGTGTGAATTGAGCCAACAAAATAAATAAATTAGTTCACTACATTAATGTAGCAAGGACATCTCATAGCCATTGGCTAGAGATCTATGATGCTTCTTCTATGTCCTTTGTGTGATCTGTGGTTTTTAATTTTTCCTATGATTTTACATCCTTGATCTAATTAACCTAGGTTGATGCTTCAGCCTTGGTCTTAAAGTCATATTTAACTTGTGTTTGAGCTTCCTCTTCACCTTAGCCTTAACACTAGCTTCATCTTTGGCTTTATCATCCACCTTAGCCTTAGCTTTGGCTTTAGCTTTAGCCTTAGCTTTGGCTTCAGCTTTACCCTTAGATTTATCTTGGGTTATTTATGTTTCTACTACCTACATTAGCTATTCTATATCAACCTTAGCTTGATAATCTTACTCTTTAATTTTTTTAAAAAAAAATCTTTAACCTCTTATTATCATCATTGGGATTCCTCCTATTCTTTACATTTTGCCTCTACTCATTCATCCAATTTGTGCATAGATTCTACTTCCTTGAGTTTATTTATTATAGCTTCAAATTATTCATCTTACTTCTATACAACCTCTACTTCCTTAGCCTCCTTTAATTTTTTAGTGCTTATATCTTACTACTTATGTTTCTCACACAGTGTATCTTCTTATTGTTTCACCTGTGGCACTCCTAGTTGTGCTTGTTATTTTTTATTGATCCTTTCTTCCTCTTTTTCCTCCTCAAGGTTAGGTATGTCCTAAAAATATTTTTTTTCAACTATTTCCTCAGTCATGATTTTATCCATGGGTTCCTCATCACCTTCTATCTCAATGTCTAATTCAGTATGCTTAAATGTGATTCACCTAGTTGGCAGTTATGTACCAATTTTTTTTTGGATTTAGCTGGAGGTGTGAGAGTCTACTTTTTCTTCTTTAGACCCTATGGCTGAGTATGTTACTGTACTACCTAAGACTGATGCACACTAGTTTATTTGGTAGTTTCACTGAAAGACACCATCCTTTCTCATATAATTTGTGATGGTATAGCATAAGGGTGTGTGCATGGTCATCATAACAAGGCTAGTGTAAGACTACCTTCATTAGGTAAATCCATCACCTACATAATTAATGACCCTTTGGATGATTCTAATGAAAATATTTTGGCCTCCAACTTGTAATGAGATGATTCTATTATGAATTTAAATGGATGAACAAATAATTAGTTCATACATAGAGAGAATTATTTCAACACATAATAGTCTAATGCTATATTCTCTATTCTCTAAATAATAAATCATTTGTGAGGTTATATATTTATAGGAATAATATTCCTATATTCTCTCCATTCATTTATCTTATCCTAATATTATGTAAATCTATTACGATATATTTTTATAATCTATTAACAATATATCCTAATAATAATATAATATAACTAATACAATCTTAGCATATTAACCATATAATTACTAACAACCCTGTAACTAATTTTTACTTCTCAGTAAATCAACCATAGTAAATACTAAAAATTACTATTTACCTTTCAATGAATACTCAAACTCATTAATGTGTAAAACTAATCCCAACATTCCCTCCCATAGTTTTTACATGGTATAATATATCTCATTTTTTGATTGTAGTGTACCACCTCTATGTGCTCATGATCTTCTCTACATACACATGATATCACACATATCTTCCTTCATACTCATCTGCAATTGGTTTTCACAGGTTCACCAATAAACTTATAAAATGGTTTTCACAGGTTCACCAATAACCTTAAAAAATGGTTTTCTCAAGTTCACCACTAACCTTACAAAATGGTTTTATCAAATTAACCACTAACCTTATATAATGGTTTTCATATGTTTACCACTAACCTTACAACATGTTTTTCATAGTTTTACCACTAAGCTTGCATCATGATTACTACAATATTTTTTAAATCAACATTCTCCAATGTAAATATATAAAATGGATTGCATGGGAATATCACTCACAAGTGAACATGTACAACTATTCATATTTTTCACACATGATGAAAAATAAATATATCTACCACACCACAAAATCTCACCACATCATTGGTGTAGCCCCATCATTGGTGAATAATGAGAGGTTTCTAGAAACCTCATTCCTCTATGTATCCTCTAGCTTTTAGTTGGTTCACTACTTACTCAACACATGTGTCATTGAAGCTCTGATGATTTTGGCAAGTTCTCTATTGATTGCTTCCATATAAATTAGAACCCCCGCATTTTTTAGATGTCATGCACAAGTGAGAATGCATATGTGACTCTAAGCCTAGACAAATTTGAATTTTTTGATATAAATATTTATAATGACTTTTGACTCTTGAAAAAATGAAAAATCTTTGACAATGGATGCAAAAATTTGACACTAGACTCTATATTGACTTGTAATGACATGTGACTTTTGACATTTTAACAATAATCTAATAAAAGGGTTTTGACACATAATACAATAAAAAAACTACTCATATCAATCAGATATTTGATTAATCTAAATACTATGGACCCAATGACTCAATAACCTATTTAAAACTTGAAATCCTAAATGCTTAAAAACTAACTTAATATACAAGTCAATGCTAATTACAAATTGACTAATTGACATTTTTGAATACCCGATGTCTTCCAATGAGCTAAGGTGATAAAATTACATGGATAAGATAAGAATTTCATTGGATATTATGTGACATGAGGATGAGATTGAGTTTGTCACTAGCATAGAGCTGAGGTAAATATGAATGATGAACGACATACACACAAATGGATCTAACTGCATGAAGTTATTTTTTTATCAGACCTAAGATGCATACACAATACACAAATATATGATTGATCCTGATAGTATTGACATGCATATGATGAATGAAGTTGATATATAAAATACCAATAAAAGCTTCAAAGTAGAGGCATTAATAATTTGGTAAATAAGACATGATGATGATAGTCACTATGGATTACTATTTTAACTAAATAATATCAAGTTTATGGTTTGTTGAGTCTTTGCTAGAGAATTAGTCAATGAATAAAAGCCTTGAGAATGTGTCACCACACTATATGTAGATGCACCCCTAGAATTAAAACTCCCTCATATATGTATGCAATTTGAATGCACTTGAGTAGATGAGTTAAACAAACACAATAACTTTAGATTGAAATGTGCATGCATTATTGACTAAAACATAGATACTCCAAAAGAGTGCATAGGAATGGAGCATGAAGAAATTTGATCTCCAAGGTAGAAAATAATGATACCAAGGCTTCAATATGATTTTCAAGAGACTACTCCAATGAATACTATGATGCCTTGAATTGATATCTCTAGAGTTCTCAAAAATGACTGGCACAAGCAAGATCGATCAAACCACATGAAGATCAAGAAGCATATGATTGCATTCATACCATTAGACCATCACATACTAATTATTAAGAGGGACCACTCCATTGATGATAAAATTTAGAGCTCAAATATATCTGAGTATACCTGATTTAAATAGCTTTGTCATGCGATAAGTAATATCAATTATGCCTTTTGTCACATGTTTCACTTGCTTAGTGGTTTACCAAAATCTTTTCATGATACATTTTACCATGACATATAGTAAATAATCCTCAATCGATTCAATAGGTGTTTTTCACCCTGACCTTGTGGTATATTTTTCCCTAATATTCAAATAGATTGGCGGTGATGTATACTTATAAGGCATGAGATATTTGTCATGCCTAGGAAGGCTAGTTGCTCATGCCATGATGTGCACAAAAATATAGATTGTAACATATTTATCTAAATGGATATCCCCTTGATCATATAAACTCAACAAAGTCACCATAACCTCATCTAACTACACAAATATAGGTAACTTATGAAATAATTCAGTGTTAGAGTCTTGTAATAGATTTTGAAGTGTTAGTGCTCCTACTTATGTTGTTCCTTGAGTATCTTGGGAAAAAAGAGTATTTTATACTACATCTATGAAATTGATTATATCTAGATCATTATAGTTAGATTTTTGAATACCTAACCTAATTCTCATTTACTCTTTTTATGCATTTGATAGTGGAATCAATAATTGACCATTTTATATGGCTCAATCGATGGTCTAAATTGAAAGATTGCTTTGATTACTTCTACTCTGGTTCAAAATCCATTCATGGATCAGTGTTCTAAAATTATATCACTAAAACTTATTGTTATATGAAGTCTTTAATGTTTTACAATTATCCATACCTTACTCTTATATAGATTTTTATGCCCAATTTCATGTCATCACTTCCTTTGAATGCATTCACTTCTTATATATGAATGCTCCTCTTTCAATTAATATTGGTTGATATAATTTACCTTGACAAGGATGTTTAGTGATTAGGATCTTTAATTTACTTTTTGGATAGTTAATATATGTGAGTAGTCGTTCTTTCATCTAATCAATTTACCATATGAATCCACTTGTCCCTTTACTACCAAATCTACTTTTAAAATGATGTAATATTTTTGAAACACCATGTAATTAGTGGTTTGACCTAACCATTGGAATTCCATTCATCATACCTATCTTATCTTCACCTTATGGGACTTAATTAAAATGCTCATTGTAGTTGTGCTCAAATATCTTTGATGAGATGTCTCTAGAATATGATAATATCCTATGATGATAACTATTTCCTGGTGGTTATGATGTGTTTTGAAATAATTAACACACTATACAAACATTATATCCTAAGAAAACAAAATAGAAACAAAAAATAATAAATAAAATCCTAGCTACATGGTGATACTCAACACCCACTCAAATTTTTAGCTAAATGATAGAATTAAAGATGATATGGATTATGTCTACAACCATTTATACATCCTATTAATATGGTTCCCTATAAATATTTCAGCACTATGTTACCCAATGGTGATACTTCATGAATGATATATGGTCCTTTCCATCTAATGTGCAACTTTTCTAGGAATGATTTAAATATGATCTCATAAAGCAAAATTATTTTGTCTAGGTAAAATTGCTTATATCAAAATTTGAAATCATGCCATGATTTTTTAATTTGGTTGTTAATATATTGTGTCAACTATTACCTTAGTGTATTTTTTTCAATCTTTGTGAAATCCATCAAAATTAATTTTAATAAATGTTGATCTCTTAATATTATGACCATCGCAATGCACAGACTAGGCACAATAGTCTCTATGCCATATACCAATTAGAATGGAGTGAACCATATAAATCTCTTTTAATGTGTTTGATAAGCACATATAATCACAAGTATTTAGTATTCCTAATCATATATTTTAAAATTATAAATTTTTGTCAACATCTTCACCAATACTTTATTTGATGATTCAACCTGTCCATTTGCTTTTGGGTGGTATGCCTTATTTTTATGGTGTGATATCATGAAATATTTAGTGAGAGTCTTGATACTAATATTTATAAAATTCATTCCTCTATCACTTTATAGCTTAACTGGACATCTAAACCTCTTGATGATGTTTTCATATAAAAATTTGGTAGCTTATTTCGCACCACAACTTAAAGTGGCAATAACTTCCACCCATTTCATGAAATAATTTGTCATAGTAATAATATATTGGGTGTGATTTGAGTTATTTATGGGAAATATAGGTCCAAAAAAATCAATTACCCATTATTCAAAAGGTTATTTTGTAAGCATGGGTACTAAAGGCATTTCATCTTGATGGTTGGGCTTGCCCATTTTTTGATAGATGTCACAATGTTTATAAACTTTGTACACATCCTGAAATAACATAGGCCATCAAAGACCACTCTAAAAATTTTCCTTGTAGTGGATTATCCTATGAAATTACCCCTTATAATTCATTGATGATCCTCTTGAAGGCACTCTAGTCACTCATGCTCTAAAATTACTCTGTGTAATACATCATCTTTTCCAAGATCATACAAGAATGCATTAATGAGGCTATATGTTATGGCTCAAGTAACCATTTTATTATTATCCCACTCAGTTTAGTCCATATGAAATTCTCATTATTCTAAGAAATTTGAAATGTCCTCCATGTTATCAAGAACTACAAAAGTTCTAAATAAATTCTCATCTATGGATTCATCTTTGAGTTCCTCTGGTTCCACCCCATTATGAAGTCTATTAAGGTGATTTTGCCCAAAATTATCTTATCCTAGCTTGAAATTAATATGGAATTGAAATTACTAGAAGATAATTAATCACCTTGATATACATCCTCCCAGCATTGATTTTTTAACCAGGTATCCCGATGCATGGTGATTCATGAAGAACGCAAAATGTGTAGCCAATAAGTAATGCCAAAACTCTTATAATGCAAAAACATGGCTAGTGCTTCTCTCTTTATGGTCATGTAATTATTTTATATAGGTAATAGTTTCCTACTATCAAAATGTATCAGGTGGGCCAACCTACCTTCGCATGGTAATGCTAAGACAACTCTTACTACGGTGCCATATGAATCCACATGTATGTGGAATGACATCTTCTATTCAATAAATAATAAGATTGGTGATGATACTAACCTTTAATTTAAATCAATTAATTTTGTTTGAAATTATGGTGCCCATTCGAATTTGGTCTCCTTGTGCAATAGTTTCTCCATAAAGGTGTATATAGTTACATACCCTTTTATAAAATTTGATAATATTCGATATGACATAAGAAGGTGTACACATCAGTTGAGTTAATAAGAGGTTGCATTCTTACTATAATAATAATTTTAGTTGGGTCGACCAAAATACCATTGTTACACACAAGATGACCCAATAAGACACCAAAATGTGTAAATAATAATCACTTATTTAAATTTAAAGTGACGTAAAAAGTCCAAAATTATTCTAACATCAATCTTAGTTTTGACAAGTGTTCTTTAAATAAAGAGAAGATATACCAATCATCCATATTGAATTCCAAAAAATCATAAATAAATTCTTTGAATGAATTTAACATAGCTCTAGAAAATATAACAAGTGCATTTTTTAAACTAAATAACATTATCTTGTATGCAAATAATCCCCATTCAGTAGTGAAGGTAGTCTTGGTATGATCCTCCTTAGCGATTGAAATCAGGTGATATATACTAAAACCATCAATAAATGAATATACCTCATGCCCAAATATGCATTCAAGGACTTCATATATAAAATGAATGAGAAATGGATCATTAACACAAACACGATAGAGTGTCCAGTAATCCCCATACACATGAATTTACCCTATTTTCTTAGGTTGAACAAACATGGGACTCACCCACTCTTCTTTTTCAACTAGATAAATAATTCAAACTTACTGTATTTGATCAAGTTTGGAATTTACTTTGGTCTTCATATCAGGATTGAGCCTGTAGAGTCATTTTTTGACAGGGCATGCATACTTTTTTAATTCTATGTGCATTTCTTCCAGAGATAGATCTACACCTATTACCTCTAAGAATTTGCTTAGAAACACATATTGATAATCCCTTAATAGCTGCAAGGCCTCAAATATTTACTCTTGTCCCCCATAATCTCCCATTGTTGTAAGCTTAGGGTCCAAATCTATCCCAATACTAATTTCAATATTTCATAAAGGTTCCTAATATATATTTTCTAATCTACTAAGTAAAGTTCTTATAGCATACATTTGCCTTCACATTGTAGAATTTTGATAGTGTATGATTTTTACTCTTCTGTTTGCTCTATGCTTTGTATTGGTTTGGGCTCATCTTCATGTTGTGTCTCAACTAAACCTTCTAGATGGAGATCTCTATCATTGTCATTGTCACTTAATTCTATTAGATCATTGATTATTATATTCATGGATGAATAAAGAGTTATTATTTTCAGTTGGTTTTGTAATTATGCAGTATCAAATCCAATTCCAACATAGCTTCTTGATGAGATGATGATTCATTTATAGTTTTTAAATCTTCTACGTATCCATGATATAGAAAAAAATTAATTCTCTGAAAGGAATTATATACTAGTGGGTTATCATCTTCAAACACAAAATTTTGAATGTAATCCTACTGAACTTGCACCCAAGGTTTAGTTTCTCTTTTATGTTCTTGATGCATATACCAAGCTATTAGAATAAATGCAAGGGGTGTGGCTAAATATGTGCACATAGTATCATTATTATACTCCTTCTATGGTCCATATATCCATACACTAATGGATGTGTAATTATGGACATTAACCTTATTGAAAGAAAGGCCAATCTAATATAACACTAGTTGGTAGATGAAACCTTGCACACAAGATTTCACATGTTTCCTCCCATTGTATTTCTAAGTTTCTATAAATGACACCTCATGTCACAATAGTTCCTTTTAGCACATTACTGAGTGCATTAACTCATTGATCCACCTCTTGTACATGGTGTTCAAACCTCAATATGAATGGATTGAGATCCTCTATTGCAAAGGATTAAGGTATCAGGAATTATACAGTGAATACCATATGTAGAGGTCATAACTCATGATATTTAAAAGACCAATTCTAGGTGTATGTGTTTGAGTCACCACTTATAGATGATGTAGAATCCTAGGGTAGAATATCTTATGGGGTTAGTTCAGTATAGTCCAATATAGTTGCACTAGTATTATATAAGAATTCTATTTTAGATCTTATTAATGAATGTACTAAAGGATAAACATAATATTCAATATGAACATCCAGAACCAGAGAATTTATCAAAACAATTTTGAATACCAGTTATTGTTCCTGTTGTATAATACCCAGTTTCCACTTTTAACATTCTACAAACTACACCCCATTTTTCATTTCATATATACTCGATTTAAACCAACAATTTCCCCCATAATAATAAGGATATTGACTCTTTTGGGATGATATATGACTTTTGTTCATAGTTATTTAAGGTTATGACCACTATTTTATCTTTTTGATGTACTTTTAACTAATTGCATATAGTGTTGATAGTCATTTGGATAGTGTAGGCCCATTTCTTATTAATTTAGATAGGGTAATGAATCTTTATTGTCTTCATGTTGATTACCTCAAATTCCCCTTCCAAGTTGAGCTTAGCCAACTTAATTTTAACATCTTCTAACTAGCCAATGAGTTTAACTCTACCATAATCTTCTAAGCTCAATGTTACTAAATTGTTGCTCAAAGTTGGTCAACCAATGGTTTCCCATGTTGATCAGGGAATCATATTGATTTTGGTTCTAAATTCAAGTAATGCATTTATAATTTCATATCCAACCATCTTGATATCCATTTGTGAAGATAAATCCCAAGGATTCTTGGTCTTGACATACCAAACTAATTTATTGGCCCTCGTTTGTCCTCATTGTACACATTCTAAGAAATTGTGTAGGAGGTTGGTGATATTCTATGATATATTCTCATTGTGTAGTGTAATGAGTAGTTTCATCACGTCTATTAAAGAAGTCATAACACCCTCTTGTTGTATTATCCTAAAAATTTTCTAATACATTTGAGCATCAATAAGTATTTTATCATCCTCAAAGATTAGTTTCTATTATATTTCTTGTAATACATGCACAACTTAATTATTTGAATTATTTTTTTGTAGCAGGATCATGATATTTATCTCAATAAACATTTCTATTACCATGATATTATGTAAATTTGAAAGGATAATCCTTGTGCAAGTCTCTTTTGCCTTGTGATGGCTTGCATAAATGCATTTTTCTTTGGTTATGCATTGATCATATTTACATTGTGCACTCACTTCTCATTTATCTTTTTTCCAAAACAAGGAAATATTATATTTTGCATTGACCTTTGAACCTATTGTATACATAATAAACTTGTCTCTAAGGGTTTTTGGGGTAGTTCCTTACGTAATGATTATATACAACTCATATATAACATTACATAGGGGTTGAGCTTATTGATTACCATTGTTATGGCCTCCTTGATATTTGACAAAATATTCTCCCTAATATCCCCCTTTATAGCCTCCTTTATTTTTTTGAAATACACACCCTTGTGATTTTTGTCTGACATATCCTCCATGCTTATTCATTTGTGCATCATATCGACCATACTCATGCTGAGGGGAACTTGGACTTCAGTTTACTTATTCTTGTTGAATATTTTTAATGTTCTAGGGTTGCACATACTGACCAAAATATTGGTATGAGTGAGATGATGTATTATTCCAATTTACTAGGCCCTATCTTTGATATTGTGGTGATGAAGGCATTTGGTATTAAGGTGGTGAAGGCATCCAACCTTAAATAACTTGAGTTTCATTTGTCATCTCCACATCTAGCCCTATAATTATTATATTTGAAGTAGGTATTTACTGAGTTGCAACTATGTATACATTCTTTTTTATATCTTGTTTTAATTATGATAAATCTCTATATCTTGTCTCATCATGATTTGTAGATTTGTAAAAACTTATAATACAAGCTATGTGACTTTTATATATATTGTTGGATAAGATGATGCTTATACATAGGATGCCTAACTACCATGTAGGTTTAACAAACTTGTGTTTTAATTATTGGATAGTCATTCCTATGATGTCCCTCACAGACACATTCTAGACACCATAAGCCTAATTTAGGCTTATCATTTTCATTCATCTCATTCATCTTCCTCAAAAAATCATCTAACTTAGCTTCTGCTTTTGATCGTATTGATGGAAGATATGCATAATCTTCTTTATGTTCTAATTGTAAAACAATAGACTAATCATCAACCTTGGTAGAGAATTGAGATTGCATAATATTAAACCTTTTTATTGGTCATAGAACCTCTATAAACTAAGAATCCTTATCTTTGTCTTCTAAAATAAAATTGATTTTGTTCATTACATCAGAAAACCTATGATTGTATTCTCTAACCATTTCTTCATATTTTTACCAAATTTCCATTTAAGTATTAAATAATTTGACTGAAACATTTCTTTACCTTAAATTATGCCATTATCAAATCTTTAACTTATGCAAGATCGAAAGTATTTACATTTATTTTGAAAATGAACACCAAGGCATGTCTGCTAAAGCCCCTATGAGTTTGTACTTCTTCACATCATGTAATGTTACACATTTTACAATCCATTTCATTTCATAAGTTACTAAGTATTAGTTGAGGTCCAAAAACTCATCATATAAACTTACAGGGACAAACATACCTACATGAAGTGCCATAGCTGCGAGGATGGAAGTTGTTATTATAGATATCTAAATACTAGTAATTATGATTGGTAGTGATTACGCCCTTATTATTGTGTTGTTAGGTGACTGCATAGTGTTTACTATGACATTAGGATTTTATGCACTAATTTTTTTAGGTGTAAAAAAATTCTATTTCTTATAACTTATTTCTTTATAATGATCGCTTGGTTACACTAAGCCTTCTAATTTTGTTAGTAAAAGAATCAAGCCAAGCTAAATCAACTTCTCTCTCTCTTTACTTTTTGTACCTTCAATAATTAAAGTTGGCTTGGGGGATATGTACCATTAAAATGAATGAATTTTATTTATAACTTATTCTAACTATGAACATTAACCTACAATATTACTACCTTCAATTTTAATATTTTCCCAAGAAATTTCCTTCCTAGTTCTAGCTAAAAACCCCTTCCTTAACTCTGATCTACCTCTACTTACTAACTATTTGAGCCCTGCATCACTACTTCTATCATATTATTTCTTATTGGGCCCTTTCTCATATTCTACATACCCTCTTGTTTTAATAGTTTCCACTTCTTCTCTCAACAACCTCTCTTTTCTATCATCTTTTTCTTGTATGTCTCCAACTCTAGCAATTTTTTCTCTACTCTTAGTCCTTTTCATAGCTACTTCGAGGTCATTTGTCTTATTCCACCTTCTTTATTTTCATGGTTCCCTTTCTAATGCCATAATTTTCTTATCACTCTGAGTCTTTTCATCTTCCAATTTTTGGGATCAGGTTCAAATTCATTTTACCTAGCTCTTCACCATTCACTTTCTCTTGCATGCACCCTATGGTGCCTGAAATGACTACTCAATGTTAGCTGGAATATGCACCATGGCATTTTACATAACTAATATTTTTATCAAAAAGGTAGTCTTTATAAAAATTTTCCTCTAATTCCTTAGACAAATCAATCTTGCATAGTCATAAAAGATACGTATCCTTGTACTGTAAAATTAGTAATATAGCTATCAATTATCATCGTAGTCCAATAATCTATTGCTTGAGACCAATATTTATCTAAGTTGTGTAATATTTCTAATTTTTCCTCAATCTAAAATATAATTTCTATTTTCCTCAGACTAAGTCAATAATAATCAAATTTAGTTAGCCATGCAACTAACAATCCTAGCAAATCACACCAAAAAAATTCATAGATTTCATGATAGAGATGTTATTAACTCTTTATGATTATTCTTCTACAAAGTTCCTAATTTTCTCATCTAATGATCTATCTACCCTGACAACCATCTCAACATATTTCATCCATATGTTCCATGCTCACTGCACCATTATTAGCAAAAGGTTCCTAGAAATACTCTAGAACATGTTAATTACAAAGATAGATCATGTTGTAGAGTGTACCAATAGGTGAAAAATAGATCATAGTATAACTTACCATCTACAATGTATAAATATGCACCTCATAATAATAAAAAAACATATGCTAATAGAAGATGGAACATAATTAAAAAAGCTTTGATAAAAGATTAAATTAAAATAAAGTACTCATTGTACATCAACCATTTATAAAATAAAATTAGGAAAATCATAATAAAACAATTGTATTAATCCTTATCAGCATATTGAAAACAAATTCTATTATATCAAATTATTATATATAGTCTTTTGCAATCTTTTATCTCTTCACATTCCAACCTTTAGAGATAATAAAGGAAAGAATCTTGACAGTATTCTATTACCCAATTAGGATTAGAAGACTGAATACATACAAAAGATATATAAAAGACAAAATCATATACTTCACACATGTATGCTATTATAATTCACATTTTGACCATGCTTCATTATTTGTCTAACATACTAGTCATATGGTTCATTTAAATTATGATAAGCAATGAGTATTATTTAAATAAGTCTTTAGTCATTTCAACATTCTTGTGATATTTCAATAACCATGCTTATCTTCTTCATGTGAATAACTTATGAATTAATTTACAACATACATTTCCATTAACATAATTATTGAATTGGACCACAAATAACCTAAAATATGACTTAGGCCATACATATTTCCCTTAAGAAATTAAGGTAAAATTACACACCATTCTATAATTTTTTATACCTAATAATTACAACTTAATCCATAATTACATAACATACCATTTTGTCATTTAAGTTAAATACTTTTTTATTTACCATATAAGATAGTATAATTTACCAATATTCTTTCATGTAAATTTTTAATGAGAATTTCACATAATAGATTCATTAATGTGTATCTCAAATAACATATTAGAATTATTAAGCTATTTTTAAGTTACCACTATAATTCACAAAATGAATGCACTAAAGCTAATGTCCAAACCATAAGTTGTAATGGGGTCAATCTTAAGACTACCTTGTTTTTGATCTAGGAATACCATATAGTCTTTTGCAATCTTTTATCTCATCTCAATAAAATAAATCCCCTAACAAGACCCTTAATATTAAAACATACTTTTGTATTAGTACAATTAACAAGCATCAATTCATTTTAGTAACTAATTTTTGAGACAAATTATTATTGTTATACATAATAGAAAAAAACTATCTAAAATTCATACTCTTATAGCATTTTAGGAAAATGTATAATAAATGAAATATATATGCCCAAGTATAATATAATCTTGTTACAAATCATTTCTATCACAACTATTAATATTTTATCACCATGACTAATAACTTCATTGCAATAACTAAACACTACAATTTATGAAGTTCAATATAGTTAACAAGGTAAAAATCATCACTAAAATGACATCATAATATCACTACATGCATTTTAAATGAGGAAATATCAAACCTAAAAATAATTTATAATAGTAACTTCATTAAAAAACAAAAACATTTTTATTGATTTCCCCATAGTAATCATAAAGGATATCATCACGAAACTATATATGATATTCACTAATTATTTAATCAGCTTAACAGGAATGAGATCATTTATCACTTCATAGGAAGCATAGGTAACCAAATACTCTAAGAATGATCTCTAAATAAAGTGAAATACATTAATCTTATATCAAAAATATAAATAAGTACTTACATCAATTAAATAATTACATAACACATACCAATATCTCAACATGAGTTCCATCAATTGATCATAACAGAATGTGAATCCTAGAAGAATTAAAATGCACATGTCAAACATCCATAGAGAATGAGTAAACACCCACCTTTATAGTCCCATCGAGTCCCCCCTTCATGTCACTAAGCACCCCATCCAATAGTTACATGTAGATCTCAATAGCATGTATATTAATGAAGAGTAACATTAATCAAAATATTTTGAACCTTAGAACTTACAAGACTCCAATAAAATAAATTAATCAAAAAAGACACCAAGAAGACTATAAGAAAATCTATTTTTAGAAAAATGTGATTAAATCTAATACCATTTTCCTTTAGATGCACAAATTTGATTTGGTATTCATGAATCAACATCAACCTAATCAATTGATCAACATTAATATTAACACTAGTATACAAATAACAACTAGTTCCATTATTATAGAAACCCATATTCACCTCTATAAATAAATTTACACTAATGAGTAAACTAAAATTTTGCATAGGCCATTCAAATGTAACCAACAAATAATTAAAAATCATGCCATATAATAATCATTAAATCAAAGATTTTATAAAATTAAAAGCACAATCATTTCTATTCAAACTAAAATGGACTCATACCAACTACTTTTGAAAATATCAAACTCTCAAAATGTTATATTAACTTCTCACTAAATAATGAATAAAATTTAAGTGGCTTATATTAAAAAAACTTGGAGCTCACTAGGTGAATTGATTTCAAAATGGTGGAGAATTAGGTTGGAACGTGTATAATAGTGTAGTTAAATTATGAGGTGGCATGTGGCTAATGTAATTTTATAAGGAAAAACATCCCAAGATCTAGTAGGAATAATGTTATGCAATCATCAGACTACACTGCACAGTCACCCAACTACATAATCTAGTAGCTCGACTACATAATGTGGTTGCCTAAATATATGATGAAATTTTTTGACTACATGATGCATGTATCTAACTACATAATGTTGCCACCTAAATGTATGATATAACCACCAAAATGCATGATACAATTACATTATTGCATTATGCAATCATCAGATTGAATAATGTAGTCATCTGACTTTAGGATGTATTTACTCAACTACATCATCCATTCATCCATATGCATGCTACAAATCATTCTCTCATTTAGATATCCCCCTACAATCACATATATAAGGCACCCACACAGCTCATTTTCAAAATTTTCATTTCTTATCTGACCTCCATGCTCCATTTATCCTTGGTCTCCATCCTCACCGTATTTTCCAAAGTAAGATATTACATATAAACATTGACATTGATGGCTTCCAAAACCTATTTTAGAATAAGACTCAACATCGACTCCTCCAAATAATGGTTCAAAAATCTCATGTGCATTGTGATGGTAAGAATTACCTAGTATAATGATACATACATGAATTGGATCGAATATAAAAAATTTATAGGGATTGTATACATACCTAAATACAAAAGAGAGATTCATCTTCCAAATTATTTATTATTAAACTTCAATAGTTCCACATCCAAATTTACTTTGAACTTGAGCTCATGTCCAATTTCATTAGGAATCACTCCATAAGACATACAAATATTAACAAGCTTGTCATACAAGAATGTGGATGAGGTTACAATGAAGGCCATGTTAATCAACGAGGATAAAAAGAATTTGGAGTCCATTTATGTGTAGTAGTTATATGATATTATGTTTTTTTTTATAATTCCTCAAATTTTTATACTTGCTTTACATTTGTTAGTCATTATTTCTTAACATGTTAATTTGTAACTACTTATAGCTCCCCAAAGTCTTACTGGAAGGGGGATTAAAGTTGAAGCAATGAAAAATCCTTTTCTACTTGGTATGATTGAGCTATTCTAGGCCAAATTTTTATTATAGATAAGGATTTTAGACATTCTGTACTAGGTAGTTGTTTATATTATAGTACTCTTAGTGGTTACCAATTCGATTGGTGTTCATTCCTATAAAAGATAATTAGAGATGATTTGATTTTGTTCCTCAACCAAATTTATTATTTCATTATACAATGAGTATTTTTACAAATTTTGAAACCCACCTATTTCAATGGATTTTCATTACCAAATTTTTGTCAAATCACTCTTGATCAAAACCAAGAGGTTAGGTTGTATCGCACAATAATTATTTTCAAATAATTATATAACTAATGTTTTTTAAGATAAAATTATTCTCATTATTTTTTCAAAAAATATTATCTCAAGTGATTTCAAGCATAAATTGAAAAAATAAAGGGTCATACAACCCCTGAGGCAACCACATATATAGATATGGAGGGCAACATAGAATCATAACTAGAGGTTCAACCATTGCAAAAGAAATCCATGTATAGTTTGATTATGACTCCACCACTTATTAGTCAACCTTCCCCTCATATTTCCATTACAATTTTGTACATAATAAAAGTTTTTATTTCATTCAAAAAATAATTTTTTTTAAAATTTTTTAATTCTTTAAATCTCTTTTATTTTTACATCAATACTATCTATAGTGTAACCACTATTGGGTGCAACTTCCAGAATTCAGTTTTAACCATTATAATAAGGTGAAAAAATTAATAGAAAGTTTTTATTTTTGAACAGTAAATATAATTAGATTGGAATATATGAAATTAATAGTTATAATAAAGTATTTATCATTTCTTTAATTTTTATTGTGATTCATAGGTCCTTATTCCTCTCCTTCTCAAAAAATAAATTTCTAATTCAAACCACTACCATCACCAACTTGCCCTGTAAATATAGGAAGAGGGAAATTTTTAATGTTTCCAACATAAAGTGAGGACATTGTGCAATTTATAGAATCATATTTTCTAAACTTTTTGCTTTGGAAACTCCCTAATTTAATGTGAACCACATGTCTTAGAGATATTGATCTTGATGAAAATTTATTGGGGATTGATAGTGGCACCTCCCTACCATTTTTTGATCCTCATGATATAATGAAGGGATCCTATCCATAATAGAATATAAAAATTTAGTCTACACCTGACACTCCACCAAGCACAAACACACCTAAAGAGATTCTATTAAATTATTACCAATGCACTTTTTTCCAATTTCTAATTTATTGGTAGATAGAACTAAGGCCTTTGTTAATGATTGTGTTATTAATAAACTTGATATATTAATAACATAGGAGTATAGGGTAAAATATTTTATAAAGGAAATAAATGGACATTTTCCTAACCACAGCCAATGTGATTAGTTGTATGCAATGGTTAAACATCAACCTATAAAAACTAATGTTTTATTCAACTAGGTAGTTTATAGTAGTATTTTAATGAGTAGAAGCTATAATTATAATGTTCTAGATACAATTTTAAATAGGATTTAGAATTTAAATGAATAATTTCATTCATACTTCAACAAATGGATAAAAAACAAAATTGTTGTGGTTATCTCTAATGCAAAACATAAAAATCCATGGTAAGTTTCTATTTATTATTTTTTTCAATAAAGTTTATGTTATAATTTTTAACTAGTTAATATTATTCGCTCATTTTCAGCCAAAATATAATAATTTGAATAATCAAGTTGTGGTGCTTGACATGCATTTAAAGAGTGCATACAAAATTATATTTGTGGCCATTTATTTTAAGAAAACACTTATTTTTTATGAAAAAGCATAATAACACATTAAAGAAAATAATTAGAAAACACAACTTGGACCCTTAAATATTTTTTAAAGAGAAAGATGAAAAGGACCTATCCTTGATTTCCCATGCAAATGCTAATGTAGATGAAAGGCCATGTATTTCAAATGTCAATATCTCATCAAAAGATCACATAATTAGGGATCCTTTCAAAGGCCATTAATTATAGCCAAGTAATTGCTTAAAGTAGCAAGGAACATAAACAGTCACAAAAGTATCTAAAAAACAATCAGATTTCTATTTAGAATTGTATTTTTTTTAATAAATATTATAAACTAAGTAATTGGCTTCAAAGTTCATCCTAAATAATATATTATGTAATTTTGGATTCCATACTCTTAGTGTTTATTTATATACATGTACATGGTCTTTTTTGTTTGAATTAATAACTTTTTTTGTTTAAATGAATAAAATATTTGAAGACTTTATAATTATGGTGGGTGATTACGTAATAATGTCTAATAAATCAATGCAATGTGTGGGTTCCTAGTTGTACACCTCGTATACTTAGCCTTAAAAACTTGAATAAAATGGAAAACTAAGATGAAAAACCTACTTAGTATGTCATTATAGTCAGGGATGGGTTTGACATCAAGACTAGACCAGATGCAAAAAATGATTGGGAGGCACTAATAGAGGGTATGGTCAGCTCCCTGCTACTTTTGGATCTACTTGAACTAAGGTGAGAGGACCTATGGGATAGCTTTCTCACATGGAGTGATTATGAAATTCAACCTCCATAGGGATTATTGGTACAAGGATACATAAATATGACCAAAACACAACCAAACTTGTTCACTCCACCCAGGAAGGGTTGTCACACGGAATGAGCAAATGTTACAAGTCATATAAAAATAACTAAAGATAGATATCAAAGTGATTACAACCTTCATTAAAAATAATTTTTCAACAATAAAGGCATTGAAGGGAAGACTATAATGTTAAGCTTCATAACACAGGATGCAAACACATGTTATATAGGCAAAGATTTTATGTATTTACAAGTAGATAAATCTTAAAATATTCAACTAGATGTATTACATGCAGGGTAGGACAAATTGATAGTTATTAAAAAGAGGGTGGTGTGTTGGTGGTCTTTAAATAGTAGGGATTATTTCAACATTCATGACATCACCTATTGAAAATTTGTAGAAAAATTAAATGCAAGATAATGGAACTAGTAGGAGTGATTTGCACTTATTGGTGCCAATGAAATACAAATACCCAAATGATCCTTGAAATCTTTGAACATACACTGAAACTAGAATCTCACATGTTTTTTCCTATTAAATCCATAAACCTAGGGTGACCTAATAAGTTATTCAACAACATATCTTGAAAATAATGCATAAAGGGTTTATAATCTAAATTTATGCTCAAAATGATAACCAATAATGAGCATAAACCCAAATGTCCAATCAACAATGTTTGAAAAACATATTATTTCATTTCATTGACAAAAGTTAGTAGAGAACCACAAGAATTTTCATTAATTTTTCAAGAAAATATTACACATCAGTGTTTAAAAATTCTACCATGGAGACAAGCTTGGTGGATTTTCTCCATGTTAGACAAAGGAGACATATAAACAAGCTCTTAGATCTTGCTAATGGTTATACAATTGTGACCATCTTAGAAAGAGAGGTAAAATACACATAGAAGTCATCCTAAAATGTGGAAGACACCATACTAAGGAAGAAAAACAACCAAAAATGATGACCAACCCCTGAATAGAGGAGAAGCCCTCTATTTATACATTTTAAAATCTAGGACTGTGGGTTGTAATTTTCAAACTTACATAGCAACCTTCCCAATTTTTTCCATCTAGCTAGAAAAAATTCCTTTCCATGCCTAATATCTTTATCCATTTGCAATAAAATATTCATCTCTCTAATTTCCTATACAATGAATTATGAAGATTTAAAACAAACTTTTGATTTTATGGTTAGAGATGTCTTCATATGAGCTAGAAGGAGAATATTTGTCTGACAAGCAAAATAAACTTTATCATTATGTTCAATTACCTGGGGATGCTCTGAACCACTTTCTTGCATAGTTGAAACTTCTTGGATAGTTGCCTCTTCTTTAGTGCATATCATATAACAACCTTCCTTCTACAATGATGACACGTGAATGATCCATGGTCATGGTATAAATTTAAAATGATCCACAGTTATGATTGGAAAATATGCTCTATAATGACTCATAAAACTCCTTATATGCTTTGAATCATTTCCCATCCATGGAAGAATAATTAATTTTAGCTTCTCAGCCAAAGTTCACCATATATTCACACTTGGCATGTAACATTGAATCCAATTGGGTACTTACTAGGCTTAAAACTAACTAGGATAATTCATTGACTCTAATATGGGCACATATCACTTTCTTATTGGTTTCAATCCTTTTGAAAATTCCATCTTAACTTGCACCATTGGAGATACTCACCCATTAAAATGCATGCCATTTATCTTAATCCAAAGGATAGAACACCATTGGTTGTCTATAGGTCTTATACTAAAATGGTGCCACTTGGAATCTCTATAGGCTATTTTCATCCTACTTTGTCAATATTGTCAGGTTAACAAACTCTTGTTAAGTGGTAGTCCCACATTCATTTTGAGATTTGTTAAGAAATATTGATTTAATACATGTTATAGATTGGATTGTGTACACTTGAATGTGTATTGTCGATCTATGGGAATGTGCTCAATCTTTAGCCTATGACCATGTATTAGATTTTCAATTGTGCTCTTATTCCATTTAATCAAATGTGTATCTGATCAAATGTGCATCATTAGATTGTAATCTATGAGATTAAGCATGATTTGTTCCTTTTAATCATGCCCTATGAGCTCAACACTTGTCATGTCTATGCTTATCCTAGTGATTTATTGAAACTTTGATATCTTATATGCACTATCAATTGAGATCTGTATGTTTCACCATGTACCATTAATCAATGAGAACATGATCCAACTTTATTCTTTGCAAACTCAACACTTATGTAGCTCAAGTGAATCTCTAAGGGACTTTTGTTCCAGGGTATTTATTTTGGGTCTTATGTTCCACAAGAATTTGGTTTGTGGGCTCTTTGTCTTTGGCATTCCTATCTTCAGGAGCATTGTTTTAGGATTTTTGTGGTGTAAGAATTTTCATGGTCCTTTCTATTCTCAAAACTTCTACTTTTATTCAACCTTTTTGTTTTTTGAGGCTTTTATTCCACATAATTTATCCATAGCAATCTGGTCATTGAAAGAATTGTTTCAGACATTTTGTCTATGGCATTCTTATTTTTGAACCTTTTGTTGGGATAATTATTTTGGACAAAATATCCAAAATAATTTCTTGAAACATATAAACTTTACATTTTTATTAAAAAAATTAGAATTCCTTCAGATTTTTTTCACGTGCAAAGTGGCCAAAAATGTTAGGAATATATAATGTAGAGAAATAATAATGAATTAAAGATATAATTAAAATTCAAACACACAACAGAATAGAGACACAAATTTAACATGGTTTACCCAATATGGGTTATGTCCACATAGAAATTACTAATTCTTATTATTCAGTCCAAAAAATGAAGGGAAAAACCTAAAATACATCCACTATAATATCATCTTCACTCTCACACTTTTTTGCCTAATAGAATGCCCTCATATCATAGGAGGGTTACCAATTAGGGAAAAAATGGACTAACTTATTTTATACCATTAGATATAAAACCTAATAAAAATGATTTAGATTAACTATGAAATTACAATATTTTATAATGCATTTTTCACAAAATTTTGCTTTTAGGGCACTGCCCCTAACACCTAGAAAGGTGGTGACCATAGTGGGGGGCATTTCTCCCCACACCCCCTATTAGGAACTGGGCATTTAAATAAGATCAAGATCCACCATCCAACAAAAAATATATAATCCTTTAGAATATTTATGAAAACATTTTTATTGAAACAAATATGGCTATTTCACACTAAGTAAAGACCAAATTAACATTTATCCGATTTAACATGAAACTAACCTTTCAAAAGAACACTGGAAAATAGGAATACGACTAAGGACTTAGGCTTTTATAATCAACTGCATTATACTTAGGCATTTACACTTGACTAGGGCTCAATTGCTTTAGTATAATTTTGGGCACTAATACTAGCTCTCACTTGGGGATGCATACCAGTGGTGCAAAGAACCCAAAAATGCAAGACTAGGTGCCAATCCATTGGGTCACAGAGTCAATATTTTAACAATTTATCATCAACACTCTTGAAGGCTCAATGAAACAAGGCATACTAAAAAAAATACATGAAGATGATCTAAAAATGAACACACAACATAAATACACAAGGAAATAGAAATATAAAACTATACACTATATACTAATATACATAGGTTATGGAATCAATCAAGGAAGTGTTTTAGATGTATACCATTGATTATAGTTCTATTATTTCACCATCCAAGTCTCTTGAGAAGAATGTATACTCCCTTATCTGACAATCAATGGAATAGGGACCCATCCACAAAGTGTCAAATTTAGTGTGCTTACTTTTCTCCTCATGGTTGTTGTCCCAAAGAAGAACTATATCACCTACATGGATTTTTTTTTGAGTGACCTTCCTATCAAATATATTCTTCATCTTTTCTTGGAACTTGAGGTGAATTTCATGAGCTTATCTTTAAATTTGATCAAGATAAATAATCTATATCATTATACTTTCATAGTAGTTTACTTGTTCATCATCTTCTAATTTTTGCATGAGTTGATAAGTGGGCAATTAAAAATTCATAGGAAAAACTACTTGAGCTTCATAACAAGTTCAAAAGGGATTTTTCATGTAGCTCTCTTAGGCATAATTTTATCATCCCATAAGGCAAACTTCAGTTCACCCCACTTATTTTTGTTTACTTCCAGAGTATATTAAATGATTTTGAGCAAGTTCTTATTACTAGATTCTATTTTCACATTCCCCTAAGGGTTATAATTAGAAGCATAAGTCAACTCAATCCCATACTCTTTTCATAATGCCAATAAATATTTGTCTTTGAATATCATATCATTGTCAAAAATTACTTTAATAGGTACACCAAATTTGAAAATAATCTGATCTAACAAAAAATCCATAACTACCTAGTGTGTTGATTTATTTGTAGGGACCGCTTCAACCCATTTTATGAAGTAGTCAATTAAAACTAGTATCCATATATGTCTAGTGCTTGATGAATCAACAATTTATCCAATGAAATTCATTCCCCATATCTGAATGGGCCTTCAATCATCACAGGTTATAAGTGAAGAGAACCTAAAGATTTCATCCTCCTAGTAAATGTTGATGTTTGTCACACTTTATGACTGTCTGAGCAACATCCTTAAATAAAGATGGCCACGATTAACTAGATCTAAGAATTTTATGAGTTGTAACTTTAGTCATAAAATGGATACCACATAGTCCACTATGGAAGTCTTTAATTAGGTTATTATTTTGTTCTTCCATCATGCATCTTAGGAGAACCCCATTTGGATTCTTCCATGCAAGTTTGTTTTCAGTCAAGATGTATTTTTGGAAAATAAGATTAAGATTTCCCATTTGATTCTTGTCCAAGCTATGGGATAACTTATATTTTTAAAGTAGTAAAAAATGTATCTATGCCATGGAGACATGTTAAATTTACTCGAGGAATCCATAGCATTAAAAATAATAGTGTTTACCTTAACAACATGCAAATTGTTCTCAGCCATAAACTTGGCTAGACTCATCCCTCTTAATAACTTGGTGGTCTTAATATCCATGTCATACTATTGTAAATTGTTGACCCACTTGCATATCATATTGGATACTTTACTTTGAGTCAATATTTCCTTCACCATGGTATGCCAGATTTAAGAAACAATTTAAACTCAACATCTAAGGCATGAACGTCTTAATAGCTTTCAAGAGAGAAAAATATTGTGTTTCCATAATAGCTCAAGACCTTGCATATCTTTTCCAAATAAATCTATAGGCTTCTCATGACCATATTCATTCTTTTTTAATAGGATAATAACAATAGTATTATATGATGTAGAAGAGAATATCTAAAATGTCTTAGTGTAATCAAGGATGGCCAAAATAGGGGTAGAATTTAAAGCTCCTTTAATGTCAAAATATGCTTGCATGAAATTCTCATCCCACTTGATGATTTGGTCCTTTATCATGGAACTAATAAGTAGAGTGATCTCTACAAAATTAGACACAAACCTCCTTATGAATTTAATTTTCCCAAAAGACTAAATACCCTTCTTGGACTGTGGGATAGGCACTTTGTCAATGGCTTCTACCCTCTCAAGGTCAATCATGACACCATCCTTGGAAACTATATGTCCCATAAACTTGACCTTTTGTACTCCAAAGTGGAATTTATTAGGATAAAATAAAATGTTAAATTTCCTACATCTAATTATCACCTAACTAGATGCTCCAAATGTTCTTCTCTAAACTTGGAGTACATAGTAATATAGTCCTAATATATATCAATGAACTAGTTAATTGTCCCTATAAAAATGACATCCATAGCTTTCTATAATGTTTCACCATCATTTATCAACCCAAAAGGCATCCTCATATATAAATGCATGCCCCAAGGCATTGTGAATGTGGTTTTGGGTCTCTCAAATTATTTCACCACAACTTAGTTATATCCAAAGAAAATTTCCAAAATATACAACATCTCTGATCATGTAACACTTTGCAATAGGTTATCCATTTGGGTATGGGATAATTATATTTTAAATAAGCTTTATTATAATTTTATAAATCCACACATAAGTAAATATCTCCATTCTTCTTTCTTATAGGGACTAAATTTGCAACCCATGATGAGTACCTGATGGGCTAAATGATTTCACCATCCCTCAGCTTCTTTAATTCATACCTCATCTTGGTGGTGAAGATGGGGTTAATTGGTCTTTGTTTCTACTTAAAAGGCTTGCTAATAGGCTACAATGGATGACATGCTAGAATAAATCTTTCATATATGGTTTCAGCTTAGAATAAGACCATGCTAGAAAATATTGGTGCCTTTTAAGTAGTTGCATGTAATGTTTCTTCTCATCTACTCTAGGTGAGTACCTAGCCAAACCTTCTTTGGATTCTCATGAGAACCCAAATTACACTTATTCATGTACTTTAAGATGAATGAGTCTCTTGATTTGATTTTGTCCACTTCATCAAAAGACACATTTAAACTTACCAATCCTCTAAGGATCATGTTTGTCTTCAACTAAATAACATCCTTCCAAAATAAGGTTTCCTTCCCATCACAGACTTAAACCATGAATTCCAAGTCTATGAGCCAATCATGGAACTTAGCTTCACAATTTAGAAACATCTTAATTTTCTCATATCATCAAACACCTATCAATGATAAACATTGTCTAGGATTGAAGGCTGAACAAGAACCTCCACTTGTTACTAATAATGAGGGCTCGTATATTTAATATTAAATTGAGCACCTAACCCTGCAAGTTTGTCAGCCTCTTCATTGAAACTTCTATCATGATAACAAATGTTGAATGCATCAAAGAACTTAATAAAATACCAAACAACATTCTAATATTATTTTAATATTTTATGTTTGGTGTCATAATCACTACAGACCTGCTTAACTGCTACCTCAAAATCACGCTTTTATAATTAGACTTTTAATTCCATATTTGTGAGTAATCCATAAACCAAGAAATATTACCTCATGCTCATTATTATTATTTTTTCACTCAAAAGAAAGCTAAAAATAAAACTTAAAGCATATACCTATAAGGGCATATAAAATAACCCCAACTCCATTTCCAAGATTGGAGCAAGCCCCATCAAAGCACATCTTGCAAATCAAATTTTCACTATCAAGTTCAACATATAGAATAATAGGTTGTTCATTAACATCAAAATTTGCAATAAAATTACCCAAATCAACATCCATGTAAATCACTTCATTGAGAGCATGTTTTGGATCTTCAATCACATGTAACATCTTTGGCTATCTATACAGTCTAACAATATTACCCTCCAATAGAATGATGGCATAGGAATGGTCCATTTGCATACTTCCACCCATGCTAGTAGCCCATTTTCATTATATCAACATCCCTCACTTAGGTAGGCAGTCTACAACTACCATGCCCATATTCAAATACTTACTAGGATGAACTGCCAATTATACAACTAATCCCTTGACTTGTCCCACAAATGGTACCTCTCATGAGTCCATGGCATAATATTTGCAAAAGATGATGTAATCTTCACTTTGAGCTCATGTATGATACCCAAGGGTATCAAATTGCAAGAAGCTCTAGAATCAAACATACAGTTAAGAATAATTAAGGCATTGATCAGTAGGGTTGTATAGAATGGACTCACATTTAGTTGACTCTCCACTAATGTAGTCCCAAAATAAACATTTAGATCAGGTTTAATAACCTCTTCTGATTCTTCATCTTCTTTTGAGTGTTCTTGGGGTAATTATATTTCTTTTACAACAAACCTCTTACCACATTCCAAGTACTCAAAATCTCTCTTCTTATGTTTAGGTATTCATAATAATTTAATAAGTGGCACGGTGATTTTTATTTGACTCAACACTTGGGCCATATCACAGATGCTATAATGAGGAAGAGGCATATTTGGTGGAAGGGTAAAAACACCTTTAGCTTAGATGCAATGACTTAATGTCTAAAGTGGAGTAGGCTAAGATGGATTAACACTCTTGAAAATGGTATTCAAGGGTGGGTTTGTCTTAACATCACCTGGACCCTTAGGAATACTTGATAAGATGGGTGTTATCTTGTTCTTATTAGGAACACCTCTAGGCTTAGTAGCTTGGGATGTGGGTTCTATTTTGTAAGCTTATGGGACTACTAGAGATTTTTTTGCTTCCTTGCTTACATTCCCTGCCTTTGGATTTGTAGGGGTAGTGTCTTAAAAAGTAGAACTTGGTTGGCTATTTCTCAAGTAATATTCCTTTTGTTGGGTATTTATTACATTAATTAATATCTTCCTATCCTCAACTAATGGAATTACCTCATGATATTTCTTAATCATCATAAATCATAAGATATCAAAATATTGAATGGGTAATTCATATTTTTGTGCCATATTAACATCACAAGCAAAGTAGGGTGGGGGCTTTAGCCTGGTTGGCTAAGTATTTCCACTACAGTTCTATTGTTCTCAAGTTATAGTCTCCCCCCATGCTATGGTACTGGTATTAGGCATGTCTAGCCAGCGCCGCTAGTCACATTAAAAAGTTTACTAGGCTTTATAAATAAAAAAATAAAAAAATTACAAAAAACATCACAAGCAAAGTTAAAATTTGGGACAATATCCATTTTGATTATGCTCCAAAAATAATAAACCATAGTACCATTTAATATTTCCTTAGAGGTGGACATTCTACTTTTGGGACTTTTATAATTGAACATAAAAATATCATATTTGGATGACACATACTTAGGTTCATCTAAATTTTTATCAATTTATTCAATAGTATCACATGGAGGGTGTGGAAAGAAGCACTTGTCATACTAATCAATGTCTAAATTAGAATTCATAGCATTTACCTTGGATTTTAAAGGATCAAACACCTATTTTCTAACCCCTTTGTTCTAGTTTCTCTTCATTTTTATTCACATCCAGGCCTCTTCCCTTTATTATTATCTTGATTGTTGAAAGTAGGCCCCCTTTGTGCTTGATTTGGATTTGGATGAATTTTTTGACTAGTAGACACATGAGGGATCCCCTTATTAGCTCTAAAAATCTTGTAGGATATCTCTTTGATAGTGTAGCCTAAATTCTTGATAATTTCTTCCAAACTGGCTATCATTGTGGACTGTGCCTTTTATGGATTGACCAATTTTACGTTAGCCCACTTATTTTAGGGATTTCCCATAGGATTTATATTATTCTCACTCTAGATGGCCAGATTGAATTCCATCCATAGGTTCATAGGAGCCCTAACACACAAGTAATATGCAATCTTATTATCAAAGGCATCACAATACTTCATCAAGCACATTGTATCACTCGACTTGTTATTTTTAGGTAGTTGCATCATAACATTGTTGAATCATGTATTAAAGTCTTGTATACATTCGTTACGATTCTTTTTAATATTTTCAAACTCAGCTAAAAGAAACTTGGGATCAACTCTTTCACCATAATGAATTCTAAAGACATTCCTCATTATTTCCCATGAATAAATGCAACTAGGGAAAGGGAGTTGAAGCACTCATGAGCATATTCCTCCAATATCTACATAAATATCTTGATGCACACATCCTCATACTCAACCTCATAATCTTCAATGATATTTTTAAAATCCCTTAGGTGTTGATCACCACTCACTTCATTGTTCCCTTGAAACATTGGGAAGAATTTCCTAATTTCATTTGGGACTTCATTAGGATAGCCTTCCATTTCATCAAAATTGATAGGCCTAAATTTGGGAACATATAATACAGGATGCTCATTCTCATCTTGGTCTCTATGCCTCATGATTGGTTCAAAATGAGGTTCAATAAATAATGGCAAAGGGATATGATGGGGTGAATGAGGTGGACTTGGTGGACCAAACTTGAGAGGGGATACAGTTTGTTGAGAATGAGAAAGGCAATACACAATAATATAGGTTTTATAATTACTAAGATAGATATGATAGTCCTCAATAATGGGAAGGTTGATAAATATTTCAAGATTATCAAAATCTTGACAACCTTTAGCATCTGAACCTTTCCCTTCAATAGGCCTCTAAACTTGTCTCCTTAATTTTTGATGAAAACTTAGGGGTGGGACAAGTTGTTTGGATGAGTCACCTTTAAAGGATGATCTTAATCCTTTAAATTTTTTTAAAAAATAAAATACTCAAAGTTGAAATTTAGCTAATATAATTCAAACTAGCAACTGGTCTTCTTAAAACTAGATGATAAAATCAAGTTGTCATTAGAATCAAAATTCTAGAATAAAATAATTAACACACTGACCATGATACATGTTGAAAACATATTTTTCTAAAGTTAAAGATGAGATATAATACAAAGACACTAATTTTTTTATAATATGTTTATTAAAGGGAAAAAATAGCTTCCAACATGCAACTTAAATAACTTTTTACAATAAATGTAGCAGAAGATAATTGTCAAGCCTTAAAACTTCTTGGCACGTCCCTAGTGGAGTGTTATGGAGTTGATGGCCAAAATAATCAAAATGTAGCAAATAATAAGAAGAGAACTTTCAAACTAAAATACTTATATCTCTAGCTCTCTGCAAGAATCTTTGGTAACATGGGTGATAAGAATTGTACCTGATAATGGTGCCAAAAAATTGGAAATGTTGGCAAACCAAATATAATCAAATGAGTGTGAATATAGGGAGAGAAATTTAAAACCATGAATTACTTGTAACTCTTTTTAAGAGTCCCTAGAAACACAAGTGCCATAGGTGTCTTGTCTTTCCCCAATAACGGTGCAAGTAAAGTGTTGGTTCCTAGTTATATACCTTGTATGCTCAACCTTGCACACTTGAAGAAAATGAAAAACTAAGATGAAAAACATACTTAGTATGTTGTTATATTCAAGAATGATTTTGACATCAAGACTGGACTAGATGCAAAAAATGAATAGGAGGCACCAACAAAGGATATGGCCAACTCCCTACTACTTTTGGCTCTGCCTGAACCAAGGTGAGAGGACCTATGGGATAGCTTGCTTATATGGAGTGATTCTTCAATTAAAACTCTATAGGGATTATTGATATAAGGATACATGAATTTGACTAGACCATAACCAAAATTTATCACTCTACCCAAGAAGGGTTGTTTCACAAAATGATTAAATGATGTAAGTCAAATAAAATCTACTAAAGATAGATATCAAAGTGACTATAACCTTTATTTGAAATAAATTTTCAATAAAAAAGGGGTTGAAATGAAGGTTTTAATGCTTATATTCACAACATAAGATGAAAAAAAATGTTATATGGGCAAATATTTTATGCATTTTCTAGTAAATAACACTCAAAATATTCAATTGGATGTATTACTTGTAGGGTAAGACAAGGTAGGACAAATTGATAGTTATAAAAAAGAGGGTGGTGCACTAGTGGTCTTCAAACAACAAGGATCCTTTTAACATTCATGAAATAACCTATTGTAAGGATGCATAAAAATTAAATGCAAGCTAATGAAACTACCAAGAGTGATTTGTAATTATTGGTGCCAATGAAATACAAATACCCTAAGGATCTTTGACATCCTAGAACATACACTAAAATTAGAATCTCACATGTTATTTCTTATCAAATCCATAAACCTAGGCTTCCATAAGAAGTTATTCAACAACATCCTAAAAATAATAAAGAAAGGGTTTATAATCTAAATCTATGCTCCAAATGACAACTAGTAATGAACATAAACCCAAATGTCTAATCAACAGCATTTGCAAAATGTATTACTATAGTTCATCAATATAAATTAGTAGAGAACACAAACATTTCCATTAAATTTACAAAAAATATTACACGCATCAGTGTTTCAAAATGTTTCCATGGGGATAATCATGGTGTATTTGATCCATGTTGGACTGGGGAGACATATAAACATGCTCTCAGATCTTGTTAATGGTTGTATAGCTACAACCATCTTAGTAAGAGAGGAAAAATACACAAGCAGCCATCCCAAAATGTGGAAGATATTATACTAAGGAAAAAAAACAACCAAAAATAACAACCAACCCCTAAATAAAAGAGAAGCATTTTATTTATACATTTTCAAATCTGGGATTGTGGGTTGTATTTTACAAAATTACATAATGACCTTCCCAATTTCACTAAGATGCTTCTAGCTACAAAATATTCCATGCCACCCTTGATATCTTCATCCATTTACAAGAAAAGAATCATCACTCTAACTACCTCTATAGTGAACGATGAATATTCACAACAAACTTTTGATTTCATGGTTAAATATGTCTTCATACGATCTAGAATGAGAATATTCATTTGAGTATCCAAACAAACTATCATTATGTACAACTTCCTAGGGATGCTATCAACTACTTGCCTACATAGTTGTAAATTTCAGGATATCTAACTTTCCTTTATTTCATGCCATGTAACAACCTTTATTTTATAATGATGGCAAACGAGTGATCCTTGGTCATGGTATAAGCATAAAATTATCCATTGTTATGATTGAAAAATATGCCTTAAAACAACTTGACCTCCTTTAATGCTTTACATCATTTCCCATCCATGGAAGAACAATTAATTTTAGCTTTTCAACCAAAGTTTACCACATATTAACACTTGGTATGCCACATCAGATCCAATTGGGTACTCATAAGACTTAAAATAACTAGGCCACTTGATTAGTTCTAATTTAGGCATATGCTAATTTCTTATTAGTTCTAAGCCTTTTGAAAATTCTATCTTGGCTTGCACTATTATATCTACTCACCCAAGCAAATGCATGTTATTGCTCTTGATCCAAAAGATTGAATGCCATTGGTAGTCTATAGGTCTTATACCAAAATGGTATCACTTGACATCTCTACGGGATTTTTACATCCTTCTCTATCAGTCCTTTTAGGCTAAGGCACTCTTGACAAGTGGTGTTATCACATTCATTCTTAGATTTATTGAAAAATATTGACTTAATACATGCCATATATTGGATTATGTACACTTTAATACATACCATCAATCTCTGGGAATGTGATCAATCTTTAGCCTGTGACCATGTATTAGATTTTCAACTATGCTCTCACACTATTAGATATTTTCATCTAATTAAAAATACATTATCATATTGTAATCTATGATATTGAGCATGATTTGTTCCTTTTAATCATCTCCCATGAGCTCGACACTTGTGATTCCTAAACTTGTCCTAGGGCTTTGCTAAAATTTTGATCTCTTTAACACACAATTAATTAGCATCTATACATTTCACCACATAGTTTTGATTAATGGGAACATGATCAAACTTTATGCCCTGTGAACTCGACATTTATGCATCTAAGGCAAATCTCTTTGGGATTTTTTTAGGGAATTTATCCTAGGTCTTTTACTCTGTAATAATTTGGTTTGTGGACACTTTATCTTTGGAATTCATATCTTTAATAACATTATTTTGGGTTTTTTGTGTTGTAAAAGTTATCACAAGCCTTTATATTCTTGACACTTCTAATTTAATTCAACCTTTCTATTCTTTGGGACTTTTATTTTGCATAATTTATTTGTAGTAGCATATTCATCAAAATAATTATTTTATACATTTTGTCTATGGCATTCCTTTTTTGGTCCTTTTATTAGGAAAATTGTTTTGGAGAAAATGTCTAAAACAATTTCCCTGAAACATATGAACCTTACATTTTTCCCAAAAAAATTAGAATTCCTTAATACTTTTTTCTTGGGCAAAGTGTTCAAAAGAAATAAGCCTAAAGAATATTTGCACAAACATTTTTACCAAAGTAAATATGGATATTTCACACTAAGTAAATGCCAAATTAACACTTATTTTATTTAACATGGAACTAACCTTTCAAAGAAACACTAGAAAATAGGAATATGGCTAAGGACTTAGGCTTTGATACTCGACTCAGGTTAGACTTAAGCATTTATACTTGACAAGCTCTCAATTACTTCAGTGCAATTTTGGGCACTAACAAAATGTTCAATTTGTTTCTTATAATGTTCAATATTATTTATTTTAATTTAATAATGTAAATTCTATTTAAAGGTGTGAAAATTTAAAAGAATATAGTACTCAAAATACACTATTTTTAGAACTCACTATTTAGAATGCTAACAATTACAGTGTAAAAATAGGTGTAAAATTTTAAAAAATCATAATAAGATTAGTAAAAAAATCAATCAAACAATTAATAAGCAATGTAATTGAGAAAATGAGGTATGTAATAGATTAGTGAATTATAAATAGAAAATATTGTTTAATAAATAATATAAATTTATCACATGACTGCACTTAAATAGATTTCAAATATATACAAACTAAAATTTAGGTAGCCAAAATAACCCTTTTTAAATCTATGTTTCATTATAGGAATTTGTATGTACTATTTCAAAAGCATTTTCAAGGACTTATTTGCCTGCTGTATAAGTGACTCCTCTTCTTTCAACAAGAGAACTCTAAATTGAAAATACTCTTTCATATGGAAATGTAGTAACTACAAAATATGAAACATACAACCTAAAACATGTGTCAATATTTTTATTTAATATGTTCCTAATTTTTTATTTAATAAAAAATAATGTACTAAATACCCTCCCATATTCTATGGACACCAAAATCATTGTTTGGCATAATTCATACAATCAAAAATATTCACTAATAGTTTATTGTAGAAAGCTTTTGGGATACATTTAATTCCACAACATTGTAATAAAACATGTTTTCGTTGGTTCATTTAATGGCCACTATTGTTCAATCATTATAATTCTAAAATTATTTATCTATTTTGTTAATAAATCCTTTCGTAAAATACCCTCAACTTCAACTCCATTAATTCCTGCATGCTTATTGAAATGATTGATGAGAGTACCCATGTGTTTGATAAATAAATTACTTCTCATTTCTTCACCCTCTAAAATGTTACAAAATATAAGATTCACCACTCCCATAGCTTCAATATACTCATCCCTTTAAAAAATATCTCAAATTTTAGTAGATAAACTTTATGAAATTTCAATCATGTCTCATATATTACATTATCATATAGAACCCGTGTTACATGTACTTGTTCAATTTTTTCTCCATCCACATTAGCTCATCTTCAAAAAGTTTGAAGTGATATCTATTTACTATTAATGAGAATTCAAAAATGATCATTAATATTGAATTTTAAATAGTTTTTAGGGTTTTGTAATTTTTTTAAAGTTTTCCAATTATCAAATATTGGTTCGTTAAAACTATCTTTTGAGTAGTATAATATATCGAGAGAATGGCATACCAGTTTTATGAAGCATATACAATCAACAATATATATGGATATATATTGCACATGTTTCATCATGCAATGCATTTCTTTAAACATGGGTAAAATACCACACAATGTTAGAAAATTTTTGAAGTCTATCAAATGGCACAAAAAATATTTTACCTTATCAACTTCCATCCAATATTTAAACATAAAACCTATTCATAATGGGTATTCTTCAAATATTCTACATACAGGTTCATACAAATAAATCCATCTAGTATGAACATATTTTTAAAGTTTTTTCCCATTATTCACTCCAATTGTAAATTTATGAAACTTTACCTTTTTGACTACTTGACATGTATGTGTGCAAGTCATGGATAAGTTCCTCCAAATTTGATAAATTTTGAAATTTGCCAGCAATTTTGTAATCAAAGTTTTTTTTGTGTGCCATGCAATGGATCAGAGTCATATATGGGGTAAATATTGTTTATATTCAAATAGAGAGACCATTTATGTTTCATTGAATGAACCATATGCATCAACACACACTAACTTGGTCTTATATCATAATAAGCCATCACAACATTATCCATCAAGTTATAAATAACCAATTTGTAAAGGTTCTTAGCATTAAAATTTTTCATCATTTTGTAGAAATATAATAGTTGAGGTTGTCTTGAGTGGTTCTCAAATGTTTAAAAATTCATGGAAAATCATGATGTGTTTTCAACTATTGTTACCTCATTAATTGAAAGTGAGATAGATTGTGTTGCTTTTACTTTATCTTTCAAATCCTCCTTTTCAATCATTGTGCAACATTTTTCCATCTACCAAAAATTGTTATCTAACCAATGTGATTGAGGAATGTTATAAAATCTAATATTTTGAAATAAAATATTATAATATGAAAAAATATTTATTGGTCTACCTCTTTTTAGAATGTGATATAATGTGGAAAATTATATATTTTTGGCTAGAGTGACTAGAGAAACTTTTCTAAACTGAGTTGTGATTTTTCCTCCTTTCTAAAAGAGGTGTTGTTGATGCATTTGTTTGAATTTTTCCATCTCACCATTCTTTTTATTTGTCCATTTTTGTCTTTTATCAACTCATATATTTTTCCACAATGTTTCTCAATTCTGTCCAACTTGAGTTTCATTTTATGGTCCTTTCTAGGTTTTCAACTGCATATTATACATTGGCATTTTTTTGGTGTTTTAATACTATTTTCTTATTGTTCAAGGTCAATTAATGGGAATTTAGATACCCAATAAAACTTAAATTACCTTATAATTATCTATTTACTTTTATTATTTTTCACATAAGTTTTATCATTTTTTAAATGGAAGATTATGTTAGATGAGTGGAAATCTCATTTGATATTAGGTACTCATCATTAACATCCATGATGATATTAGAGTTTGATCCAAGTATGGGTAAAGTGAGTGCAAAGGTCTAATGGTTGCATAAGATAAATGCAAGTACACACCCATAATGAGCTAAAGCAAGAATGAAATCAGAAAACAAGTATTACACAAGAAAACCAAAATGAAAAAATCCAAATATTCATTAAGGAAGAAAGCTCCTCAAGTAAAGTGTACATATAGTATTGATGAGTAAATCCTCCATAAAATGTGGTCAAAGACACCCTAGAATAGATGTGTAACTCCTCCACAAAAGGTAGTCAGAGGAGCCTAGAATAGAAGTGAAAATCCTCTATAAAAGGTGGTAAAAAATGTTACATCGTAGTCTTCTAGTCAAACCTATTTCACCTATAACCCACTAACTCCACATAAGAAATCATATCTTCAAATTTATTAAAACTCCATGTGAGTAAATATAAGATTTCAAAATAAATAAATTCAAGAAAATAAATACCTACAGTACAACTTAGGTAGGCAGTGTAAAATAAAAATGAGGCTTGACAACTAGGCTTGATCAAGTACCCATGTATATATCAATCTCTCATAAATAAAGAAAAGGAGAAAACCCATAGGAAAAACTCCCCCAAAAAAATATATAGAAGAAGTGAAGAGGCTAAAAGGCCCCTCATGAAGATGATGTTGTTTTTGATGTAGATTGCACCCTAAAAATAGCTCATAGATGAATGAACTTGATTTTAGTGAAGGATTTGGTAAATATATCTACAACTTCCTCTGAAGCATAAAAAAATATCAAGTCTATAATAAGCTCCCAAATAAAACACATATGGATCTCAATATGTTTGGTCTATTAATGCTGAACTAGATTCTTACATATTTGTATAGTACTCTAACTATTATAATTGATGATGGTGGGCTGCCTAAAAGGAATGCCAAACTTAAATCTAATCACCTAAAGCTAAATAGCCTTAGTAGTTATGTCAATATATCCTATTTAATCTACCTCTATGGATGATATAGTAATATCATTTTACTTATTGATATACCAATGGATAGGATCAAAACTCAAATAAAAACTCCAACCTAAAGTGGACTTATGATAATGAGTATCACCAACCCAATTAGAATCTATAAAACCAAACAAGTCAAACTCATTGCTAAATTTATACTAAATCCTAAATCTATAAGATCCTTGAATGTAGTGGAGTATCCACTTGGCTACTCTCTAGTGTAGTTCATGGGGATCCTCCATGAATCATGAAATAATGCATACTACATATGAGATATCAAGCCTGGTATGAGTATGATAAATTAGGTTATCAACAAGCTATCGATATTAAGTTTCATCAACCAAAGGTGTACAATAGTCATCATCAAGCTTAAATATAGATAGAAAGGGAGTTGGAGATGGATTACAATCATCCATGTGAAATTGAGCTAAAATATAGAGAGCATACATGTGTTGTGTAAGTGAAATCCATGAATCAAACTATAAATCTCAATGCCAAATAAGTAATGTAGAAGACCCAATTAGTCATGTCAAATTTATCTTATAAATCTACCTTCACTACATCAAAAGATGATGAGGAACTCCTAGTGATCAAGAAACCATCAAAATAAATGACGAATATTAGTAAAAAATCATCCTATCATAAAAATTATACATTGGGGTCTAAATGACACTTGGTGAAACTTGAAACAAGTAAGAAGGAATCCATATTTGGATATTAAGCCTCAGGGGCATATTTTAGGACATATATGTATTTCTTATGTTTTCAAACTAAGGATGAATCTTGAAAAAACCAAGGTGGATAATCCATGTAGATATTTGACTCAAAGACTTTGTGAAGAAGGGTAATATTCACATCCATCTGGTGCACATCCAAACCATGTGTTATAGACATAGCTAGTGTGATTCAAATCAAAATCATATTTGAAATATGTTCAAAGGTCTATGATTAGTTGATGATGGATACGTATGAAAAATACTTGGTGACTAATCATTCCCTATACTTATTGACTAACACATCTGCTATAAATTTGGTCTGATATATCCACCTACATTAGACCATCTTCCTTCCCTTAGGAAGTGAATTGAAATCCCATGTTTGATTTTTGATATAGGAAGAATATTCTTCCTAAATGGCACTATCCCACTCAGGTATGCTTTGAGCCTTTTAGAATGTCTATGGATCTAAAACTAAAGAAAAAAAATCATAGAAACCAATGTAATAATATGCCTATGTATGTTTGTCATCCTCTATATCCCCTACATATACCCATAATCAAAGGATTTTTCCTAGACCAAAGGGGCCCAGATATGGGTGAGTTAGGTGTTAACTCCTCATCCTCTAAAACATGACTATAGGTGTATGTAGAAGATTCCCCATTAATTACCTTTCTGTCAAAATTGGAAGAATAATAAGAATAACATGGCTCAGGAACTTGCTCTATATGTTTTGAGTTGGAAGAAGAATCATCAAGTCTATGTGAATCCAATGAAGAAGAATAAGTGTCAAGTGTTGAATCTTTGGGACTGTCCTGAATGTAAACACTACTCTCTATGAATAGATTATGTAAGGTTAGATGTAAAAGACAAACACCATCTGGATAACCTACAAAGATTCAAGGCTTGGATTTAGGTTTCATATCTTTTTTTGTATATGTGCCATAGCTAGAGATATAGAAACCCTAAAGTTATCAACTTCAAGTTTCCTTCCATTCTAAGATTCAAAGGGTGTTATGCCTTTCAAATATTTGTGATTAACCCTACTAAAAATTATAATTAATGGCTTAGGCCCGGTACTAAGGTGCCAAGGACTATTTTTGAATCACATATATAGCCATCTCTTTCAAAGATATATTCTTGCATTCTATAACTCTATCATATGAAGGACTATAAGTAATTATCCATTGTAATTAAATCCCATGTGTGGTGAAAAACTAATCAAATATATTTCCTACATATTCACTTCCATTATTAGTTTGAATAATCTTAATGAATTTATTAGAATGGTTCTCAATAAGTGCATTGAATTCATGAAAATATTCAAACACTTTAGAAGTTTGCTTAATAATGTAGACCCATGTATATCTCAATAAATATTCAATAAAAGTGATAATGTAATTAAAACATATAAAATATAGATTGGGAAAAAGACCATATACATCACTCTTTACAAACTCCAATGTTTGTGAAGCCCTCCAAGCTCTACCTTTGTCAAATTTTTCTTCGAGATACTTTCCAGGAGAATAATGTCAAAAAGTCCCTTAGAGAATTAGATTCAAGGAAAGCCTATGACCATGTCATTTTTTATAAGTTATTCAAGGTAGTGGTAGTTAAGGTGGACAAAATGTTAATTTAATTATTTAATAAATCTGTCTAAATGAGTTAATAATGTAGTCAAAGATGAATTAGGTGTAAAATGTGAGGTGTATAATCTAGCTTGGTGATTTGACCTGCACACTACCATTATAGAATCAATATGTAACTCCCTACTGATAACTAAATTTGGTAAAACCTCAACCCTCATGCATTTTCTAAAATGATTGATTTGATACATTGATAGGAGATTGGTTGAAAGATAAGGAACACTTATAATTTTATTGAATGCTCCTCCTATTTAAATAGACCCTCTCCCTATAATTAGTAAATATGTGTCATCATCTAAATAGATAAAAGACATTCTATAAGGCTCTAAGGAAGAAAACTCAACTAGTGAACAACCCATGTGATGAGAAGAACCCAAGATAATGAACCATGAATATGTTGAAGATGCAAGTGATACAAGATCTTTGGCTTTTTATTTCTCTTTTCCCTTACCCTTTACCTTAGTAGAATCTTGGGTAGATGAATTCTGATTAATGGACTTAGGAAAACCTATATTGTTCTTCTCTAGGAGATGATTTACATGACATATTTTCTTCTTGAAGAACTTTTTTCATCATACCCATTTCTTTACAGTAGGTACACTTAACCTTATCTCTATTAGGTTTATCATTAGAAGAGGAGGCTTCAATGTTGTTTTTGGTAGATGTTGATTCTTTCTTATTCTCTTTGTTTCAAGTATTTGCTTTCTTATTCCCAATAATTAGGGCTTGATGTTTTTTGGTCTTCAATGTTACCATCTGGATTAACTTGTCTTTTTCTCTAGTTAAGTCAATAATGAAAGCATATAAATAGGGTGCTTTATATATAGTGCCCAAAGCACTTCTAGTGGCATGGAAAGTAGAGACAAATACCGAATAATCAATACTTAGTTTAGAGAGTATAGAAATAATATGTTGGTCATCTTATTTCTATATCCCACATTCTTTCAAATGTAATCTCAAGGACTTAAACTTAGTGAATAAATACTAAAGGGTGTTAAAGTTATGAGGAGTTAGAATAATGAGTTCATTCTAAATCTCATGACCTCTCATCAAATCTTGATCCACAAATAGATTACCCAAAATGGTTCATACAACATGGGGTGATTTCATAGGGTCTAAGTGAAATAGGAGATCAGGTGCTATAGAAAGACATAATAGCCCATAGGCTTCCTCACTATAGTTATACCACTTAACTTTCTCTACTTTTGTGATGGGTTTAATTTCATCACCCATGGTTATGTTATATAAACCCTCACTCATAATTATTACCATCTTGATTTTACATTTATGATAGTTGGAGGGAGTTAGTGAGTTCATTAAAATTGAATCTATTTTAGTGTTGAGTTGAGTTGTAGTAGTAGTGCAAGTTTTTGTTGATGTATAAATTAAAGTGCAAGTAGAAATAAAGAGTAACTCAAAATAAAGTACACCCCCTACAATATGAAATGGTTAAACCCATAAAAATTTGAAAATAATGAGATACATGCTCAAAAGATGTTAGGCATAATTGAGAGTGTATTTAGAGCAATCAGTGAAGTGAGTCAAAAAGATGAAAATTACAAAACAAATGAGGATGTCAGACTCAGTTAATTATGCATCCATGGAAGCAACTACAACAATGATCAAATGAGAAATAAATGAAGTTTTGAATGCAAGGGGGTTTGTCCACCTACCAAACTAAGCCTCACTCTCTCATCTTTGTTGAGTGGAAATATGAAGAGTCAAAAAGTTCACTCTATTTTATTTATAAAAACTTTCCCCCAATACAATGTATTATTTTTTGGGAAAAAACAATGAAGAAAAATTAACTTCCTACAAAAGTTAATGAGATCCCTTTGCTCATAATATTATATTTATTTATAAAAAAAATCCCCCATTTAAAAACAAATCCTCTTAAATGACACCCCCACCCTTATAATAATCTTCCACTTTTCAATTAAATGTTAACCTTTTTGGTAATTAAAATACCTCATAATAGAGTACATGTCAATGTTTATTTAAATAAGGTAATATTTTATAATTTTTAAATTCTTGCTTTATAAATCAAAATTACCCCAAAAAGGTAGAATAGTGGAAATTTGAGGAAGGAGTGGTTTTAAAACACCACTATTAAAAAAATGCACTTGTTTGAACATTAGAGCACATAAGTTAATTTTCATGTCAATGGAACACATTTACCATGTTGAATGATTCAAGGAGGTAGGCTTAACTAGAGTGTAGACTATGAGAAAGGGAGAGAGAAGACTAGACCACCATTTGTCATCTACCAGATCTACATGTAGGAAGATTACATTGAGGAGGAAAAAATGATTTGAGCACAAACTAGGGAGTTTAAATGTAGTCATAATAGCTAATTGGGAGGTCATGAGCCTCTCAAGAAGGATTTGAAGGATAAGAACTAATGAGAAAATCATAGTAAGGTCTCTAAATGCAAGCAACCCAAGACCTAAAAATTATAGGTGGTGTCAAACTAGCCTACAATGGCATCACCCAAGGGGATGAGAAATGTGTAGGTCTAAATAGCATCACCAAACATCCAACAAGGACCTTCAAAGAAATATACAGACCATACAAACTGTTAAAGTAGTCTATGTAACCCTAATATAGTAGAAACTATAATGCCACCACCATATATAGACCATTAATACCCATATATTTAGAGTATAAAAATCCCCTACAATTTTAAACAATCCCCAATTTTTTTTAAAACCTCAAAAAAATGCCTGACAATATATGCAAAAAATTCTAGATTTTAATGAAAGATAAATATAAATGAGAGCCTAGATAGATAATTATCAAGTGGCTCTGATACCATATTGGAGTTTCATCCAAGTTTGGTTAAAGTGGGTGCAAAGGTCTAATGGTAATATAATACAAATTTGATTACATAACAACAATGCATTGAAGTAAGAATGAAATAAAAAAACAAGTATTACACAAGATAACCAAAATAGAGAAATCCAAATATTCATTAAGTGATAAAACTCCTCAAGTGAAGTGTACATATAGGAGTGTTAAGTAAATCCTCAATAAATGGTGGTCAAAGACCCCATAGAATATAAGTATAACTCCTCCACAAAAGGTAGTCAAATGAGACCAAAATAGAAGTGTAACTCCTCCAAAAAAGGTTGTAAAAGGAGTTACATCTTAGTCTTTAGGTCAAACCTATGACACCTATGACACACTAAATCCCCCTAAGAAAGCAAATATCAAAATGTAGGAAAATTGCATGTGAGAAAATATAATATTCCCAAACAAATCAATTTGGGAAAATAAATACCCACACTAACATGTAGATCTCATCCTTAAGGTCTCCATGAATAAAGACACTCTTCACATACATATAGTACACATCCTTAGCATGTGTTGTGGAAATATCTAGTGTGAGTTAGATTGAAGTCATCTTTACAATAGGTGTAAATGTCTCTAAGTAGTCAGTGTTAGCTATATGTGAAAAACCCTCAGTGACCAATCACTTTTTATACTTATCGACTGACCCATTTAATGAAACCTTGGTCTAATATATCTACCTATATATAACCATATTCCTTCCCTTAGTAAGTGAAGTCAAATCCAAAGTATGAATTTCTATCAAGGAAGGATATTCTTCCTACATAACACAATCCCACTGAGGTATGTTTGAAGCCTCTTTAAATGTTTGTAGATCTAAAATTGAATCAAATAAAGCATGTTGACCACTCTAATAGTTTTCTCAAGTATTTCTATCATTTGTTGGATGCCCTATCCAAGTATTCACACTCTAAAGGGTTTACCTCGGACAAAGTGGCCCGAATGTGGGTGAGTTAGGTATTAAATCCTTATCCTTTGAAACATGACTAGAGGTGGATATAGAAGACTCCCTATTATTTTCCTCACTATCAAACCTAGATAAATAAGAGAAAGACACTAGCTTAAGAACCTACTCTGGATGATTTGAGTTAGAAGAAGAATCATCAAGTCTAAGTAAATATAGTGAAGGGTAATAATTGTCAAGTCGTGAGACTTTGGGAATCTCCTAAAAGTGAACACTTATCTCTATGAACAACTCATGTGTGGTTGGATATAAAAGGTAGTATCCTTTGACACCATATGGATAACCTACAAAGATACAAGGCTTGGACTCAGGCTCTATATATTGTCATTTATTCTTCTATATATGTCATAGATGAAGATCCAAACATCCTTAAGTGTTTAACTTTAGGTTTCCTTCCATGCCAATCTTCAAAGGGTGTTACGTGTTTCAAAGAACTATGTTATAAATATAACAAGCATATTTAATGGCTTCATCCCAATACTAAGGTGCCAAGGACATAGAGTGAATCATATAACTAGCCATCTCTTTCAATGATTAGTTATTACATTATGCAAATCCATCTTGTGAAGGATTATAAGAAACTATCTATTATAAATTAATCTCCTATATGGTAAAAAATTGCTCCAATATGTTGTTGGCATATTCATCACCATGATCAGTTTGCAAAACTTTGATGGATTTATGATATTATTTCTTAACAAGTGTATTGAATATTTGAATTTTTTTAAAAACTTCAGTCCAAGCCTTGCATATTTATAGGTTATCTAGATGGTGTCAAGGGGTACTACCTTCAACATCTAACCATACACGAGCTATTTATAGATATAAGTACTCACTTTAAGTACATTCCCAAATACTCAACACTTAACACTTAGTTTCCTTCATTGATTCACTTAGACCTGATGATTCTTCTTAAAACAGAGATCATCTAGAGTAGGTTCCTGATCTAAGGTCTTCCTCTTCTTCTTCTAGTTCTAAAAATGATGAAAGTGATGGGTATTCTAATACATCCACCTCTAGTAATGTTTCAAAGGATGAAGAGTTGACACCTAACTCATCCATAATTGATCCCCTTTGGGATAGGCAAGCACTTCAAAGTGCAAGTACATGAGTAGGGGATCCAACATATGACAAACATACTTGGGTAAATTACCAAAGTGGTCCACATGCTTTCTTTACTTCAATTTTGGATCCAATGACATTCTGAGAGGCTTCTATCATACACGGATGGGATAGTTATATGAAAGAATAATATTCTTCCTTGATAAAAATTCAAACTTGGGATTTGACTTCACTTCATATGGTAAGGAATATGGTTTTATGTCGATGGATATATTGGACCAAGTGTGCATTAGATGGGTCATTCAATAACTACAAGGCACAATTATTTTCCAACAATTTTTCGTAGGTAGTCGATATTTATTGCTTAGAGACATTTGCATATGTTGCAAAGATGACTTTGATCTAAATCAAACTATCTATGGCTACAACAGATGGTTAGGATGTGCACCAAAGAGATATGAAGAGTGCACGTCTTCATAGAGACCTTGAGGAGGAAATCTCATCTAGTATTAGATAATCATCATTGACATCCATGATGATGTCCTCCAGTCTCCTTCTCCTTTAATTTAGTGAGGGAATTTAATACCCAAGGATGTCTTCTAGTAGAGGCATATCTTCAAAAGGGTTATTAGTGCGTTCTTCTTGAGGGTATGACATTATAATTATTATTAAAAATTAGTCTTTAATATGAAAGTGTAAATAATTAATAATAAAATAAATCATATAATAGTTAGTACCTATGTTTGGCATTTTATACTTAGGGACATCTTCCAATGAATGCATGTCATTGATACTATTATCAGTGGGTTGTACATGGAAAATGGTTGTAAAATAATTATTAATAAACATTTAAAAAAAGTTTAAGTAAATAAATAAATCAAATAATATTTAGTACTTTTTTTAGCATTTCATACCCAAGTACGTCTTCTAATGGAGGTATATCTTTGATTGTGTTATCATTAGATTCTGTATGTAAAATGGTTATAGACTTTTCATTATTATTTAAACTTAATATGAAATTTCAATTAAATAATAATATAATAATATAATACTTGGTACCTTTGTTTGGAATTTCATACCTAGGTATGTCTTCAAGTGGAGGCATATATTTGATACTATTATCAATGGTTTCTACAAGCAAAATGGTTGTAGACATGAATTATTATTAAAACCTAATAGGAATGAATAAATAATAACAATACATAATTTAATATTTACACTTGTATTTTCCCTCTAGCTAAAATAAGATAATAGGTTTTTTTATTTTTAAATTTCCCTAACACCTTAATACTCTTAGCATTATCCATTGAATCAACATTATAGACAAATGATGCCTTGTTGTAATCACCTGACAACTAGTTGTAGTCACTTAATAACTCCTTGTATACTCCCAACATGCTCAAATATTATTTTTTATCATTTGACAATTATGTTTTTGTCATTTGACACCTATATACTATCATCCAAAATTACTTGCTATCATCCAATACCTATTTGTTATCATCTAACCCCTAGTTGATGTCATCTGATAACTACTTATAGTCACCTACCACCTGGTCCCTAGATATACAATAAATAATATAAATAATATAATGAAATCATCCAATCACCTATTTTCATGCTTAAACATTTATTCTAAATACAAAATGAATGTAAAAACTAAAATTAAACACAAAAAACCCTGAGAGAGCTCAAATCTATGTAAAGAAACCACCTACCAAAGTAAAGAACATACACATTATAATAAGTATTATTAATTTATAGAGTACTACATGGGATTATATCCATTCACATAAATTAAATAAAATTCAAAAAACTAATCCTTAATGCATTTCCCAAAAGACAAATAAAAACCATTCAAACAGTCAAGCCCATTTGACACTTGATTGTTGTCATCTGACACCTACTTTTTATAGTCTGACACTCGGTTGCTATAATATAACACCTATTCACTATTTCCTGACACTTGATCTCTATTTTCTGACACCTATTTGTTGTCACCCAATAGTAGGTTATTATCATCTAACATCTGATTGTTTTCATCAGACACTTGGTTGTAGTTGCCCAACTATTAGTTATAGAAGTTTGATAGTACATACTAGTGCTTAATATATTTTAATGTACTCAAATAATTAAAACCATTAGGGTAGAAAGCTTAATATATTATTTATATTGGTGAATTCCCCCAAATTATATTTTTTGGTACTGATGACATACATGTATAAGAGGAAATATATTTTAAAAAGTATGTTATTCGACCATTAAATTAAAATTTTAACCTAAAATTTAGGTGATCCTGCATTGTTGGATACCCAAAAAATTTCCAATTACCAACATAAAAAAATGGAATATTTGTGAATTAATGAATATTCACTACTAAAATAATCCCTACCAAAAACTATAAAATGACAAGTCCAAAAATAGCTTATGCAAACTTAATATTTGCCATTAAAAGAATGCTCTAAAGCCATGACTACAACTACACATTCCATAATATCATTTACAAAATAATGTATTAAATATTTAACAATAATAACCTAACCATGTAAATAAACTTCAAATAATGCATATAAACTCATGAATGTAATAACACAGTTCAAATTATCACTACAAAATGGATATGGGAAAACCCAAGATTTAAAACATATAGCCTTTCTCTTTAAAATGTTTTCAACAATTTTGCAATGAACGAGGAAATGTTCATAATAATAGGGTTTAAATCATGAAACTGAAAAACCATACCCAACATATTACTATCAACAAGATTTAAGTCAATATGAAAGAATACAACAAACCCCATCTCAAAATGTAACATAAATCCATCAAAAAGGAAAATTTTAACACAACCTATTACATATCTAATGGAGTAAGCATGAGTGTAAAAATTATTCCAATCTCTTTTAAAGAAACAAAATATTTCAAAAACTATCATTACTATTTCAAGAAGTGTCACATAAATAAGGAAACCACTTACTTGCTTTCACAAGCAGAATGCACAAGTGAACCATGGCCAGAAGGACATTAAAATAAAATTTTACCACTTACACCATTCAAGCCTCTAAAAAAATTATTATTTAATCATAAGAATGATTTTTTTTTTAGATACTCACTATGAACTACTAAAAACATAGGTTAACAAACAACCACCATTTTTTGGAATAAATGCAGCTATTAAAACCTAACTACAGTTGCATAATGATCCACTGAGTCTCTTTATCTTTGCCCATAATTCCTACAATATAGAATTAGGGTTTTCAAAGAGAACAAGTTCCATACAAAACCAAAATGATAAAAAATTAAAGAACCTTGAAGCTTCATGATGGGTTGACCTCAGGTTTAGGGTAGTAATTCCCTTATTTCATTTTGAGGGTCAAAACTCAATTAGATGGAACATAAATGATTAGGTGAATCAAACATATTCATAATTAATGATCACCTCTTGACCTATTCAATTTCTAAGGTCCCAAAAAGATAAGTCAACAACCACAAGACTAAAGAACCACAAAAACACATTTAAAACACATTGAATAATCAAGTCACCAATTGGTGTAATTGAAAATAACTTCTAGCATGAAGATGAGATAAGAATGTCAACTAGGTAGAAAAATCAAATGAAGTAACAAGATAAATTTCAAAACATCACAGGTCTAAACAATCTCATTATTACTCTTCCCTTATCTACTATTACAAAATTTTATGTCTAAGCTAGCTACTTATTTTACTATTCCTACAACCATCAAAATGATCCACCAAAAATTACTAAACTGAATCTAACCATAATTATGCTATGAAATTATATAATGAAACTAGCAACATATCGATAATTTTGAAATAAACATAATATAAACATTAATACAAGATAAACCTACATAAAATATAATGTCTACATCACATCATGACATCATCTTAGAACTTTTAATTAAAGTATCAAATCTGAACATGTATAAATTCAACATCAGCTAGACAATCATGTAATAAAATAAGCATGCTAAACAACAATAACCAAAAGATCATGATAAACATAATAGTCCAAGTAACCAAACAATCTTGCACAATAAATTATATCATCATAATATTGGGGTAATGACATCCTCCCTTTCTTATAAAGGAGACATTCTGATGACTAAAACATGCAAGGATAATGTTCTTTAAAAAAATTCTCATATTCCCAAGTAACATTCATTTTAATCAAATGATCCCATTAAACTAAAACTTGAGAAATGTCTTGATATCATAGTATAACATTGGAGTGGTCTAGAATTTTCACTAGTTGTAACTAAATCTATTCCTATTCTAAAACCTAAAGATTATTCCAATCCAAAATATGAGAAGGATTAAGTAAATACATCCTTAAAAAAACAACATGGAAAATATCATACATCCTAGATAGAGAAGTAGGAAGGACTAGTCGATAGGCCATAGGGATAATTATTTATGGAATGTCAAAGGGTCACACAAAATGAGGATCTAACTTGGAAGATTTCTAAACTTAATATAACTTTTATATAGTCTAACAGATAAATTTTTTTATCATCGATAGTAATTTAACGTGGAGCTATTTTTAAATCTGCATAGCTTTTCTACCTGTCTAAATTAGCCTTCATATTATGGAAAATTATAGACATTTACATGTGATACTCATAGAAAATATCAAGGCCATCAATGGATTTATTTTACAAACTATCCCAACTAGGACAAGTTTTATATTTACACCCATATAGAGCTTCAAATGGTGCCATATTAAACATAAAATGATAAGTATTTTTATATGAAAACTCAACTAAATGCATGAAATATTACCACTTGTTTTATTGATCTATCACATACAATCTTATCATATCCTCAAACACTTGGTTAATTATTTCATTTTGTCCATCTATTTCTTGATGATATGAAGAACTAAAATTCAAACAATTTCAAAATGCTGCAATTAAAGTTTTCCAAATCCTAGAAGTAAAAAGCTCATTTTTGTTAGAGATAATGAATTTTGGATCAATATATAGTTGAGTTATCTCTTTCTCAAAACATTATATAAAATAAAATCATCATCGGTTAGATTCCCAACAATAATGTGACCCACTTTTATGAATTTATCAATAACAACTAGAATAGTATCATGCTTATTGCATGATTTTGGTAACCTATTAATTAAATAAAGAGAAATAACAACCCACTTACCTTTTAGAATCTCATGAGGATCAAGCAAACCTCTTGGATGATAATGTTCAACTTTCACTTGCTAGCATTCTATTCATTTAACCACAAAATTGATAACATCATGCTTTAGACTAAGCCAAAAATAGTGTCTTTTCAGCTCATGTGTCATCTTTGTAACACCTACATGCATAAAATGAGCTTTAATATGCACTTATTTTAGTACAATAGTCTATAAACAACCTGATTTAGGCACAAAAAGAATTATTTTTGTGCCTTAATAGACCATATCAATAAATTTCTTTGTTACATGCTCATAAACCAAACCTACACATATTAATAGAATTCATAAGTGAGATACTGCTCCAAAATAGTTTTGAAATTACTTTGCAAGAAAGACAAGGCATCAAGATACATGCATTATCTAAGTTCACCAAAAACATGGTTCTCCTTATCTCTAAAATAAGTAATGTCTACATCAAAATTAATTACAAATTCTATCCATTTATACTAGTGAGCATTATGATCATCCTATGGAAATAAATATTCCAGGCTACAATGATCCAATTTGAACTTTAAATGCTTGTTAAGCAGAAAATACTTCCACTACTTTAAAACATGAATATTGGCATCAAGATCTAAATCATGAGTAGTATCATTTTTACCATGTTCCTTGAGTTTCTATGTCTCAAAATCCACAAGCTTACCATCCTACATAAGAACATCACCAAAACCTTCTTTAGAGGCATCATCCTAGATTTTAAAATTTCTACTAGGATTAGGAATAATAAGTATAAGTGTTTTAGTTATCATCTCCTTGAGATTCTTAAAAGCTTCATCACATTTTTTAGTCTACACAAATGTTTTACCTTTTCATTTCAAAGTGGTAATATGATTATCCAAATTGGAGAAGTTTTCCTCAAACCTCCAATAATAACTATCCAATCCCATAAAGTTGTGTAATTCATGTATGTTTGTATGAATAGGCCATTCTTGAATATAATTTATCTTTTTTGGGTCCAAAATAATTCCATCTTTGGAAATGATAATTCCCACATAATGTATTTTAGATTGGAAAAATTCATGTTTAGACAACTTACCATACAATTTATGGTAGCTTAGCCTTTGAAAAACTAGATGCAAATATTGTTCATATTCAACTAAATTATTAGAATAAATTAGTATATCATCAAGGAAAATAAGAACATACTTTTCTAAATAATCCTTGAATACACTATTTTTAAGATTCATAAAATAAATAAGTGTATTTTTTAACCCAAAAGGCATTACCATGAATTCATCATGGCCCATAATGAGTACTAAAAGTTATCTTATGGATGTCCTCTTCTTTTATTTTTAATTGATGATAAACTGATCTCAAATAAATATTCAATAAGATTGATGCATCCTTTATTTTTCAAAACAAATTATCAATCCTAGGTAAAGGATATTGATTCTTTATTGTGAACTTATTAAACATGAGATAGTCTATGCACAACATAAGTGTGCCATATTTATTTTTAACAAACATAAAAAGAGCACCCCAAAGAGAAATTCTTGGTCTTATGTTTCCAATTTTTTAATAGTTCTTATAGTTGAACTTTTAGTTCTTGAAATCCATCCACATTCTTATAATATGGATCCTTATATGTAGGGAAATATCTTATCATAACATCAATAACAAAATAAAATTCACACCATAAGATGGATAAGATGGCCATTTCCATTTTATAGTGTATTTCTTAACTCTGCTTCCTATAATCTATATTATTTATCTACTATTAAATCTTGCATCTGGACAACATAGATCTTCCATACTTTTCTTACAACCTTTTTCAGCTCTAGTGTTAAAATTAGTTTCTTTACCTTTGGCTCATATATACCTTGGATTTTAATTATTTTCACTAAGTAATCACAACATTATACCATTTTATTATGGAATTCTAATGTGGTTCTATGATTATACATCAAATCCATTCCTAAAATAAGGTCAAAAAATCCCAAAGGTGTTATATACATGTTTACTTATGTTTGAAAAACATCTAAGTCTAGCTTCATTTGTTGTAAGCACTATTTAATCAACATCCTTTTGCTTATACAAAAATCAACCTCCAAAAATTCTCTTAGACTAACATTTTTAATTCTACATTTATTAGAAATGGAAGGAGAAACAAAACCATCTATTGCACTAGAATATATAAAAATTAAAAATGAAAAACCAATTAAAGTACCTCTTATTTTAATGTGTGGCCTAAAAATCACCATTTTGATTATCTATAGTTACATAGATTGTATGATTAGCTAATTTATCTAGTTTCAACTTAGGACAATCATTAAAATAGTGATTTTCACCACATTCCAAGCACACAATACTCCTCTAAGGTGATATAGGTATAATTTTTGCCTTAGTGGTAGGTATATTTTGATTCCCTAGAGTCTTATTTTTTTAAGTTCCCATTTTAGGAGAATTTTTATTCTTAAAATTCTTATTTTATTCCTAAAACGTTTTGAATATATTGTTTCTCCTTATAAATCTATGGTTCTGATCATATTTATTGAAATTTTTGGATGAAGTAAAATGATTCCTAATTTTAGATTATAGTCTATTTAGTTTGAAATCCTAACTTACCTTCTATCAAGATTTTTCTTTCTCTTTTGCACTATAAGTAGACTCAATGGTAGTAATCAAGGTTTTAGGATTGGCCATATTGACAACATGCATCAATGTTTCCTTTCATCTTATATTTAACTTTGTTACCTTGGTCTCTTCATCCTACATGTAGTTCACATGACATAGTAAATTTAGGAACTAGTTCTCATATTCAATTATAAAATGTTTTATTGCTTTAATAATTGGGAATATGTCATATTTTACTATTTAAGATTTGCACTAAGATACCTCTTTTGTATGTGACTTTAAAAAACAACCCAAATAAGGGTCATTGGCTAATAACCATATAAAGCATAGAGATGGTTCCACCAAAGAGATGCTACTCCAACTAGCTAATAAATATCCAACCTTACCTTCACATTTGAGGGTATCTTACGTAGATTAAAATAATTCTACATGTTGACCATCCATGCATCACCGTATTATTCTAACTTTTGGATCTAAAAGCTTCTAAAGTTCTTTAATGATAGGATCAACCATTTCCAAGTTCATTTCTCATATAACTTACTCACCAACTCATCCTTATTATATTAGGTTTAATTATTCTTTTAGAATATCCTTAATAAGGTTAAACTTACATTATTGGGAATACAACTTATTTTTCAAGGTATTCAAGGTAGTCCATATACCATTTATGACTTCCTTTTGACTAGAAGTAGGATTCCTTCTAAAAAAATTTATATTGCATTCAATAACATTATTATTAATGTTATTCATAGGATGTTCTTCTCTATCATAGTTAAGATTTTGGGTTTCATTACCTTTATCTCTTCCCCAAATTCTTCATTTACCTCTACCTCTACAAGGATAGTTAAATGTCAAGTTGTTTTCATCATTTAACTTAGTTGATCTAGTTCTCACCATCCTAAAGGGAAACATAACAATAAAATGAGTAGGCAAAAGTATTAAAATTATTCCCCATAGTTCACTAAATCATGAAATTGGGATCTGATACAAAAAATTAATAATCTAATTTTTTATAAGATAACTTTGGTTTACTTAGCTCCATTCAAATTCAATAGAATAAAACTAGTATGTAGAAACTGTGAGAAAGTCCATAAATATGTTATAATAAACATAAGTATTAAAAAAAGGTTAAAAATTCCTACTGATGCTATTAGTAAGTTACTTTAACTAATCATTAATTAGATTTAGGTGTGCCAATGTACTATAAGAATACATTTGCACACTCAATTATCATTATTATGTTGTGGCATCCCTGAGAGGATCAATACCAACTTTTATCCTTGATTGAAAGCCTATACTTTAGATAAAACAATCTTCACTATAACCATTCAGAAAACCTAAGCTCTAGCTAAAGGTACACATCAATATCAATAATATTCACAATAAGTTAAGGCAAAAAGAATTCACTTTCATAAAAAAAAGTAATCATACTAAGATTTTGCATTGAGTAATCTACATAGTTATTTTAATAACAAGACTTGAGATTTAAGTTTATTTCCAAAATCAATAAAATGCAAATTATATGCCATTATTCAAATATTATGCATCATGTGAATTATTTGGCAATGAATAAAGACTGCCTTCTTATGCCATCATGGCCTCATCTAGGATCATTGTTCTCATGGCCATAAATGATATATTAAATCAATTTATCAAATGTTCATAAAATAGGTTTGGTATAAATTAGATTCATAATATCAATGAAAATTACCACATACATGGATATTCATCAATTGGAATCACCTCTAAAATAAATTACATGTAATAGCTGTTTATTCAGGCATACACTTTGACCATCCCACATTCCATATATTAATAACATAATATATATACATTATAATTGTAATATGTTCCATTTACATTAGGACAAAGAATGAGTATTCAAAAATAATTATTTATACATTTCAACATTCTTTGGATGTTTCAACAACCATGTTTAAGTTATGCATGTGAATACCTTACAATTTAATTTACAGCCTACACTACCTTTATCTAAATGATTGAATAGGACCACGAATAACCTAAACTAAGACCTTGGACATACACATTATCATTAAAAAATAATTATAAAATTACACAACATTCTATTTTTTTAATACTTAATAAGTAAAATAACTTAATCCATAATTACATAAATGTCCATTTTTTCATTTAAATTGCACACTTATTGTTGACCAAATTTGACTTTTAAGTAAAAAACTTAGATTTTTAGATGTTTATGGGTATAAATATTTTTAATAAGATATATTATAGTTCATTTTATTTTATCTAATGCATTTTTAGCGTTAGTCATGATCTACTAGGTTTATTTGTCATTTTGAGTCATTTAGTGGGATTTTAAGGGTCATAAATGCAAGTGACACATTTACCAAGGTGTATATGTGTAATTTTTTCCCTTAAAATGTATAATAGGTCATATTAAATATTATTTATGTCAATTACATATGAATCTTGAAGGTTGTTTAACTGAAACTCAAGAAACCAACTAAAAAAGGACCATTTGGCACTTGTATAGCCCATGGGGGAAGGTGACAGGTGGGAGAAGGTGATGGAACATCTCTTCATCTTCCTAAAACTCATATAAATATTTTAAATTACCTATAAGTTCCATTTTTAATCCAAAACCATTCTATTTCTTCTTTGCCTTTTTAGACATAAAGAAGTGACTAACAGTGTTATGCTTAGTATGAACAACTCAGGAGGTTTCAAGGACAATGAATTTTGGAGGTGATATTAAACTAAGAGAGATTAATTTAAATAAAAATAGTGCAAGGATTTATAAATTTTTCTCTGTGAATCATCCTTTACAAGCTGACTATGTTTTTTTGCTTGTTGTTTCATGCACCCTATAGATTTTTTTCCATTTTGGTCAAGTCTGTATGATCTAGTTGGTGATTTTGACTCTATAGTATGTAATATATTCTTAGATGATTTACATAATTATTTTCATGTTTTATGGTGTTTTGATGAGCAAGTTAGTCCATGTTGAAAGGAAGGTGCCACCATGTGTAGTCTCAATCAAAGTTCTTATTTACAGACTATTGGTTTCCTATAGAGGTCCCATGTAGTTGGAATACAGTTTCTCAAAAGTATAAAGATCATATATTTCACCTTTTCCATGTTTTTTTTCACCATATCACACTTTTTAATAACTTTCAACCTTACCATTCCTCATAGGCAACTTTTTACTCATTTACACTTATATTCACATGTATGAGCTTGTCCATCTTGTTCATGGAGTTGTAATAGTAGTGTATCAGTTGTTTAAAGTTATTAATATATGAGGATATTTAATTTTTATGTTTTGGATATGTAATATAGGTTACAAGTTCACTCATCACACCAAATAGTTATGAGATACCCCTGCTTGCTCTATTCCATATGTATGCAAGTTATTTTCATATTGAAAGAGATGTATTGGAACTTGTTTCAATATTTTATTGGTGGAAATAATGTAATTTAAGGTTGGTGATGGGTTTGAGTTGTTCTAAGTGAATTCAAAAATATGTTGGTGCTCCATTCCATGCCCTGCCTATATAACAACATAATGCACACCTACAGGAACATTGGATGACATCATGCTGAGAGGTGGAAACCCTGATATGAGTTTCAATCTCTTAAGATTTATGACAGTGTATTATCATTCTTATTGAATGTATATAAGTGTTATAAAACATGTTCATTCATACATATTACCCATAATTCCACACTTTCTACCTGCGTATGCTGATGACCACCTATAGGGGTACCTTAGAATTATGGAGATCTTGAAATGGGAGATTTAGAACATACTAGGGTATTTTTTAAATAATAACATGTGTAATAGTCATTCTAGACTTATAGGAGGTATCAAAAGGACAAAATAAGGTGTATAACAACTTGGAGGAGACAAAGACTAAAGTTTGGGATAAAATCCCTAAAATGAAAAAATAAAGGTCTAAGGGCTTTTTGTGGACCTCTTTCAACATGTTTCCCAAGGGTTTCAAAGAATATAAATAGGTGAATATTGTAATCTATGGTATATAAAATAATTTAAAAAAAATGGAGTCAAAAGGTGTGATGGAAGGTGAGAATTATAGGCCTTAAAAATGCCCTTAAAAACACTGAAAGCATGGATTATTATCTATAGGCTTGGAGGTTTGAGCGATAGTTGATATCCCAAGAACAAAAATGAATTAACTCATGACTAAGATGATTACATTTATGTAATGGTATACTAAATTTATTTAAGGTCATCAAAAGGTTATTGATGTATAGTCTTCTAAGCTCATGGACACCTTCATGTGTCCTTTTAATGGAAAACAAGCACCTACAATAGGACAAATAGAGAGTGACCCAGGAAATGTGTTTTGATGGTGTTTTGTCCAATACAAGGTGAATGTAGGTTCCAGGTGACTACAAAAATTCATATAATGTCTTCATACATCATGAACAAAGTTGAAAGAGACATAAATCCCTATAGGAATCAATAGATGGGGATTTCATAGTCATAGCAAGAAAAAACTCAATTTATGAATCCAAAGAGCATATAAGGTGAATAAAATGTATGATAAAATACCAATTGGTTCTAATTATTCATGGAGAGTGTCTCCATTTCATGACCAAGTTTAAATGTGCTAATGCATACCTACAAGGGTCAAATAAGTAGGGTGTCTTAGTCAGAATAGGGAAGGACTCAATTGAGGAGCTCAAAGTACCTATGAAGGATTAAAGAGAGATTTTAATGATAATAAAATCATTTGATCACCTATATGTTCATAATTATTAAATTAACATGCTAAAAATAATGTAAAATAAAAAATACATACCTCCTAAAATCCATGTATGCACCTACAACTAAAGGTGCAATCTTGAGCATGCATTGAGGGTAAGGAGGTGAACTTATCTAGGGAGAAGGAGAAGGCTAAAAGAAAATAAAAATGTTTTATGATTTAAAAATAATTTTTTTTATAAAATATTTATGACCCCTTCAATATGATCACCCACTATTCCTATTGCCCAAAAGTTGTAGTCCGTACAGGTGAGCTAGGAAATCCATGTTGTTCAATGGGTAGAAATGAAGAATCTAAGGGAAACGAGTTTTTTGAGGTTAATTAAAATATTAATTATCATTAATTATATATTATTAACATGTTTTTATATCTTAAGAGTCTTTTATTTAGTATTGAGAAGTCATTCTTAGGTGGAGGTAAAAATTGCAAGAAAATAGGCTTTTTAGAGGCTTTTTTTTTTGGTATTTTGAATTGATTAGGTGCCTAAATAAGTGAATAAAGATAAAAAATTTTTGGTAAAATGTATAATTAAGACATTATAAAACTCCAAAAATATTCATTTTTCCTTGGGGAAGAGGTTTATACCTCACTATTTTGTCTCAGAGGTCAGCTAGTCATGACAAATCAAGTTTTGGCAAACAAGCTAATGAGGTCAAGATGGGCAAAGGAAATTTATGGAAGGTTTGGAAAACATAAATAACAATATTTTTAAGTGTATTAAAATAAAATAGGTGATGTGTAACACTATATCAGGGTCAGACATCTCAAAATGACCAAAATACACTTGCACACAGTCCAACTAGACAAACTTCCTTTAGGCCTAGTTGGTGAATGAAAGGAAAAGATGAAAAACAGTGATTTGGAGGTTATGTAATGAATTTTAAAGATATAATGAGATGTGAAAATTTATAATAAACTATACCAACCATGAAATATCAGTCCAAATAGCCCAAACTAGCAAGGTGCATGCTTAGCTCATTAGGCCTTCAAAGGACCTAGAGGTAATTGGGGGTCGATATTCATTTATAACTCTTTGTGGGATATAAAGTTAATTGGAACATGTTTTGGAGATTTATATATATATATATATATATATATATATATATATATATATATATATTTGAGATTTTATATGAAGAGGAACCTATAAGAAAGATATTTTTAGCCTAGAGATAGTCCAAGCATGTAGGAATCATGAAAACAAGCTCGATAGGGTGTTTCCAAATACTCATAGCATCTCTAAGAGTGTGCATGGATTCCAAAATATTTTTTGGATGTTATTAGGGTTCATTAAAAAAAATTAATTTTTTTGCAAATTCAAATGTCAGGGTTTTATGAACAAAGCTTAAGGATAAAAACTACCTAAAACCCTACTAAACCCTCAGTTAAGACTCAATGGAGAAAACAATCCTGGAAAGCTTCCATAATGACATATTTTTTCCATTAAAGTGATTTAAAATTATAAAGGATTAACTCATTATCACTCCCATACTTTTGAGCTATACAAAATTGTATAGATAGGGTGTAAAATAGGGTATTTTTTACCATTTTATGAGTTTTACAAGTTCTAAAGGAGGTCTAAAGATGAAATAAAGTTTGGGAGGAAGATATGGACTTAATATAACTCCCTATAGTCATATAATTATTTTAAAAAACTTATAAGTGTTCAAACAATAGATCTCATCTTAGCTAGTCAAAATTGGCACAGTGAACACAATGGTGAGAAGGGTGAAACTCCAAGTGTGAGCCTTTTTAAGGTGTACCTAAGTAGTATAAGGGAAAAAAGATTATTTATAAGTGACATCCACTCCATACCATGTATTTTAAAGGAAAATTTAATCCAATTTTTACACTAAGTGTGAGGGATGACTAAAAATGGAGTTTTTTAATACTATAGGCAGTGATGGCTTACTTTCAAGAGATTTTAGATGAGTAAGATTGAAAAATATGCATAGAGAGGCATGATTGTAATTATTAAATATCATTCCAATCATCATACCTATCCATATTTCATTTTGGGATGTTCAAATAGATCCAAATCATGATGAATTTTTTTTGAGCCAAGATAAGGAGTTTCATACCACTTTTCATAAGTTTCATGACTTGTATAGACAATTGGAATTCTTAACATTGCATGGTTCATTTCATATCTCTTTATCATGAAAATTTGACCTCTTTTCTTATCTTTAAAGGTTTCCAAGTGACCTTTGGACATCCTTTATCTTGCCCCTCTTCCAAATGGTATAAATATTGACCTTTTTGGCTCTGTTGAGTAGCCTCCAATGGTTGATGGTGAAACCCTAAAAAAATTTGTACTTATATGTCTCTTTAATAAATAAAATAAGTGAATTTTTCATACTTACAAGATATAAAATTGAGTGTTTTTACAATCTTGTTGGTCTTATCTAGTAGAAGATGATTTTTTCTAGCATGTTATCCTTGATTGTTCACCAAGTGTGTAGAAGAGTAATTGTTATAGGTCTTTTTTAGTTTTCTATTTTAAGTGTATAAGTGTTTTAGAAGTGGTTCAATACTTTATTCTCCTAATAAATCATTCACTACCCTACTAAGTATCAAAATACCTCTTGAACCTCACATATGAAACATTGATGTAACAATCTATCTTGAGTTGTGAGTTTTGTGTGAAAGAAGCTTTGTTTTTCTCTAAGTATTATAAGTTTATTAAGAAGGAGATTCAATATTGGTGAATCACCTTTTATGTTTAGTATCTTATCTTCTTAACCCTTTTCATGCAAAGTTTATGGGTAAGAGAGTGTTTCAAAGAGTGCATCAAGGGAACTAGCCCTTATAGAGATTCAACTCATCAAATTATTTACCCACAGCAAGTCAGATGTTTCAAGGGGTGCAACTCCAAGTGACAATAGTTTTTGGCAAACCTAGTGGGACTCTAAGTCCTAACAATATTTCCCAAGATTGGTGTTGGTCTTGTCATATTTGTAGGTACAAGAACATCTACATTCATTACTTGGTGACTCCACTAAGTTTTAAACTCGTTGGTTGCTGATCAATCCTTAATTTCCATACCAAAGGTGACCACTAGGTCTATTGATTAAGGTATACCTTTAAGTTTGTTAAATTCCCTTTATATTCTACCAAAATATTTAGAACTATGAATGCTCATCCTTATTCAATGGAGTTGGTGTTTAATAATTCTAAGTTTATACTTATCTCAAACCTTAATACCCATAATCTTCATTCTAAGAAGGATATGAGACAACCTTTTTTAGCCTTCATAAAATCATCTCCATTGAATCTTGCCTAATATGACCAAATTCTTGGAGCAACCCTTAAGAGTGTTCCATATTTTAGTGGAGATGGTCCTACTAATCCCATTGAGAACATTAAAAACATAGAAAACTTCTATAATATCCATATCATCACTCAAGATAATGAAGCTATCATATTATTGGCATTATCTTTCAAATAGAAAGATTTATATTGGTGTGGGACTCTACCTAAAAATTCTATTTCTTCATGGGATGAACTAAGATATCTATTATCTAAGATATTTGAAGAGAAGAGTTATTATATGTCACTAACTGATAAATTGACCACTATTAAGAGGGTTCCTCAAGATTTTATGCAAGATTTTAACTCTATATTTCAAAAG
>JARHVA010009111.1:122500-130000 GCA_037957365.1 Torreya grandis
CATAAAAATGTTGGGATCATTCCATGTTTATGTTTAATAAGATTAAACATATGGTTTAGATGGAGATAGTAACACCCTAATTTCCTACACATTGAATGAAAGGAGGGTGGGAAGTTGATTATCATAATTAGTTGCTCACACTTTAGGTTGGGCATTCTTATTTTGAAATTAATTAGTTCTGATTATGTTGGTTTATATTTGAAATTTCTCCTTTTTTATTTTTAAAGATGGTTCAAATTGATTCATGAGGAAGTGTTTTCATTTTTATTGGTCGAACACCTCTTGTAAATTCTAACGAGAGAAGAACCTTACTTTATTTTGAATAGGGACATTAATATAAGTAACAAATAATTTTAAAATATTATCATTACTCATGTTATGATTAGAATTTTGTACTAAATATTTTCATCATTTTCTTAAATCAATGGTATATTCATTATGAAGATGCTTAGCATTGATAAAGAATATAGGGCTATTCTTTGGAATTTGATTATATTGAAAATACATAATTATAACATTGACTAAGTCCTCTAGTTATGTAATGAAATGTATAAAAATTAGGTTTTACCATCTTAGCACAACCCCAAAAAATGTTTTAGCTATAATTTTGGTGGTAGTGTGAGTACTAGTTTCTATCCATTCTTTATATATATTTCCAAAATCCTTGACATGCAAGGTAGGATAAAAAGTGACATCATATGTGATGATTGGAGAGATACTTCCAAGATACATAGACATAATTAATGGATCTAAAGGATCATTTTGTATACTTTTAACCATCTTATTTTCAATTGGAGGTTGAGGAAAAATATTTCCATTGGCTTCTCTAATATGAGGAAGGAAGTAATTATTGTTTGGTTGGTTCTTAATAAATTTATACCTTCAATTAACTATTTAAAAATTATGGCTTATGGTTGAGATAATTTTAATACTATTATAATCTTACATAAATATGATCTATTACACCACTTGTTAAGGTACTATATAACTATATAGAGGAGGATTTTGATTAGAATTGAGTTTTTTATTAGGAATTACGTAAAAGGGTTTCAATTTTGGTGTCAGTTGCCCCAACTAATTTAGTGGGTGGAGGAAACTTAATAAGACTCATGTTATTATTTAGAGAATAAATGGTTATTTCCTAAATATTCTTAATAAATTGATTAGGATTTTTATTTTGGATGATTTCCATGAGGTTAGATATGATATATTTAGACTAAGATTGATATAAATTACACCATGATTAGTTTCAATCAATAGTGGATAAAACATGAATGAAATTGAAACCTATATCAAATTCGAATGGGTTGTGGCTTGATAAAACATCTTAAGAGTATATATTATGATAAATATATTAAAAGAAAATATTGAAAAGAGGGAATAATTTAAAATTGGTAGGCAGTATTAGCCTCACTGATGTAGTATGAAACTGAATTAATAAATAAAAGAATTATTGGACTTGATGATTTAGCTAGAGAATAAATAAAACTATACCAATTTTTCTATTATATTTGGTGAATAAAAAGATGTATTGGGTTAGCCTATACAATTTGAAAATATGATAATGGATAAAATTCTAATATCTAAGAAAGAATAAGATGAAAATGATCCAACTAGATGTGGGATAATATTCACATCTGATTTACTAATATGTATGCATGGTATAGGATAACCTATAGATATCCTTTTCCTCTAAATATATTATGACTCTAATAAGGTATAAAAATAGATCCTCCATGTACTTGGAATTCATGCAGGGACCTAAAATAGATGTCCCTAAACTAATAAGTTAGATAGTCCATTTAAATTTGATAGTAAAAAGGAGTGATGGAAGTTGGGAATTATAAACCTCAAAGATGCCCTTTAAAACATTGAAAGCCTGCATTCTTATCTACAAGTTTGGTGGTTTGAGTGAAAGTTGATATCTGAAGAACAATAAAAAATTCACTCATGACTAATAAGATTCCATTTATGTAATGATATACTAAATGGCATGAAGGTGATCAAAAGGCTATTGATGTATAGTCTTCTAAGCTCATGGACACCTATAGGTGTCCTAATGGAAAATAGGCACCTATAGTAGGAAAAATAAACAATAACCCTAGAAATGTGTTTTGGCACATCCAAGGTGAATTTAGGTGATAGGTGACTACCAAGATTCATATAATGTCTTTATACATCATGAAAAAAGTTTAAATACACATAAATACCTACAAGAATCAATAGATAGGGGTTTCATAGTCATGTCAAGAAAAAACTCAATTTATGAATCCAAAGAGCATATAAGGTGAATATAATGTATGAGAAGTTACTAAATGGTTCTCATGATTCATGGATATTCTCTCCACATCATGACCAAGTTCAAATGATCTAATTCATACCTAGAGGGGTCAAATAGACAAGGTTTCTTAGTCAGAATAGGGAAAGACTTAGTTGAGGAGCTCAAAGTGGATATAAAGGGTTAAAGGGATATTGTAATGATAATCCAATCATGTGATCACCTATGTGGAGTTAATAATTAACTTAATAATCTAAAAAAATGTAAAATAAATGATACATACCTCCTAAAAGACTTGTATGCACCTACAATAGAATGTACAATCTTGAGCATGAATTGAGGGTAAGGAGGTGAACTTGTTTAGGGAGAATGAGAGGGTTACAAGAAACTCAAAATGGTTTATGATTGACCAATAAGGTGTGTATATAGTCTCTACGACCCCTTCAAGATGATCATCCACTCTTCTTATTTCCCAAAAGTGTATACAATCTTTTTTTTATAATTTTATATGTAGATCAACCTATAGGAAAGCTATTTTGGCCCAGAGATAGTCCAAGCATGCAGGAATTGTGAAAACAAGATCGATATGCTATTTTCAAATGCTCATATATTCTCTGAGGATGTGCATGTATGATAAATGTGTTTTTATATGTTATTAGGGGTAATTAACACAATTTTTGTGGAATTTTTTGGCAATTCCAACATCAGGGGTTTTATAAACAAAGCTTAAGGATAAAAACTACCTAAAACCCTACTAAACCCTCAGTCAAGACTCAATGGAGAAAAAAATCTTGGAAAGTTTCCCTAATGACATAATTTTGCCATGAAAGTAATTTTAACTTGTAAAGGACTCACTTAGGTTCCCTCTCATACTTTTTAGTTATACATAATTATACTAACATGGTGAAAAATAAGGTATTTTTGACCATTTTGTGTGTTTTGTAGGTTATAGATGAGGTATCAAGATGAAATAAAGTTTAAGAGGAATATATTGATTTAATATAAATCACTATGGTTATATAATTATTTTAAAAAACTTATAAGTGTTCAAATAATAGCTCTCATCTCAGCTAGTCAAAACTAACATAGTGAACACAATGGTGAGAAGGGTGAAAACTCCAAGTGTGAGCCTTTTTAAGGTGTAATTGAGAATTATAAGTACAAAAAGAGTATTTTAGGGTGTCATACACTCTATCCCATGTTTTTTATGGAAAAATAAATCCAATTTTGAGGCCAAGTGTGAGGGATGATTGAAAAAGGAGTTTTTTAGACTACAGACAATGATGGCTTACTTCCAAGAGATTTTAGATGAGAAGGATTAAAATTAATGAATTTAAATTCATGTATGGAATAATTACATGTAATTATAATCATTATACCTATTCCTATTCAATTTTTGGATGTTCAAATAGATCCAAATCATGAAGATAGTTTTCTGAGCCAAGACAAGGAGTTTCATGCCACTTTTATATGTTTCATGACTTGTATGGACACTTGGACGTCCTAAAATTGCATGGTTCATTTCATATCTATTTCTCATGAATTTGACCTCTTTTCCTATCTTTATATGTGTCCAAGTGACCTTTTAACTTCCCTTATCTCACCCCTCTTCCAAATGCTATAAATATTGACCTTTTTGGCTCTTTTGAGAAACCTCCATTGGTTGATGGTGAAACCCTAGCTAATTTTGTACTTGAATGTATCTTGAAGTAATAAAAAATTTGAATTTTCCTACTTAAATTGTATATAATTGAGTTTTGTTGTAATCTTGTTGGTCTTGTTTAGTAGAATATGATCTTTTCTAGCATGTTATCCTCGATTGTTTACCAAGTGTGCAAAAGAGTAATTATTATAGGTCTTTTTTAGTGTTATATTTTAAGTTTTTAAGTGTCTTATAATTTTTTTATGACTATATTCTACCAATTATTCATTCATTACCCTCCTAAGTATCAAAATACCTCTTGAACCTGGCATATGAAACATTGATGTAATAATCTATCTTGAGTTGTGAGTTTTGTGTGAAAGAAGATTTTTTTTTATCAAATTAGTATAAGTTAAGTCAATAAGAAAAGATTAAATATTGTCACATCACCTTTTAGTTTTCTTATTTTATCTTCTTAACCCTTTTCATGCAAAGTTGATAAGATAAGAGAGTGTTTCAAAGAGTGCATCAAGGTAACTAGCCTTTCTAGAGATTAATCTCATCAAATTGTTTACCCATAAAAAGTGATATATTTCCATTATACCACTTTGATGAGGATAGATAGGCATATACATGAGGGGTACAATTCCAAGTGATAGCAGTTATCATGTAAGGTAAACTATTTTATGAACAATCTTTGATATAAATTTTTGATGAGCATTTCACACAACAGAGTCGTCATTATGTCTCTCAAATAAAAAATTATAATGTTTAATATATTTTTAAGTTATCACTTTAATTCATAAATAGAATGAACTAAAGCTAATATCCAAACCATAAGATTTAACGTTGTCAATATTGAGGCTACCTTATTTCATATCTATGAATACCATATTGCATGTTAGTTATAACGTATTATATAAATATAATAAATATCCTAACAAGACCCATAATATTTAAATATAATTATGTACTAATATAATTTTCAAGCATTATTTTTTTTTTCATTAAGTTCCAAGGTGACTTTTTATTCTTATGCATCAATACAAAATAACTATCAATACATTGTACTCCTATACCATTTTAATAAAATGTATAATACAATAAATATATATACCTAGGTCTAATATCATCTTGTTATGGAACAAATGTATCACAAATATTAATATTTTATTACTATAACTAAGAACTTTATTGCAATAGCTAAACACTTCAATGTATGAAGTCCAACATAGCTAACTAGGTAAAAATAATAACTAAAATGAACATCGTATTATCACTTCATACATTTTACATGAGGAAATATCAAACCCAAAAAGCATTTACAAAAACAAATTCAGTATAAACTAATTTTTTTTATTGATTTACACATAGTAATCCAAAAGGATATTATCACTAAATGATAGGTGATATTCACTAATTATTTAATAAGCATAACACCAATAAGAGCATTTATAACTTCATAGGAATCATACACAACCAAAAAATCTAAGCATGATTTATGAAAAGAGTGAAATACATTCATCTTATATAAAAACTAAAAACAAGTACTTTCATCAACTGAATAATTACATAATACATATCAAGATCTCAACAAGATTTCCATCAACCAGTCATAACATAGTTTGCATCCTTAAATAATTTAAATGCACATGCCAAACTTCCACATAAAATTAATAATCATCCACCCTTGTAGTCCCAATGTGTCCTCCACTGGTTACCCTAGACAACCCCATCCATCAGTTAGATGTAGAGCTCAATAGTGGAGAGATTAACAAACTATAATAATAAAGAAAAGATTTTAATACTCATAACTTACAAGACACGAAGAAAAGAAATAAATCAAAAAAGAGACCAAGAAGAGTATAATAAAATGTATTGGATAAAGACATGATTATAAGTTGTTCTAATACCCATGTCCTTCATATGTATAACTGTTAGTTGGTATTCATGAATCAACATCAACCTAATTGATTCATAAACATCAATCATAAAATTTTTATACAAATAAAAATTGGTTTTCACATTATAGTGACCCATACTCACCTTTATCACAAAATTTACACCAATAAGTAAACTAATAAGTTAGATATTCCATTTAAATTTAACCAATCATGATTTAAAAATCATGCCAACTACTAATCATCAAAAAACATATTTAAAAAAATTGAAAACACAAACATTTATATTCAAACCAAAAAGGACTCATACCATATTTATTTTGCAACTATCTAACCCTCAAAATGTTATATTGAATTCTCACCAAACAATGTAAAATGAGAAGTCCAAAATAAGCTTATGCAGACTTAATATTCACCATAAAAATAATGTACCAAATTCATGACTGTTACTACACAGTCCATAATATCATTTTTGAAAGAGTGTATAAAACTTATAACCATAATAACCTAACCATGCAACAACACATCAAAGAACAGATAAAGACTCATGACTATAATAACATAGTTCAAACTATCACTATAAAAGGGATATGAGAAGACAAAATATTTAAACCATAAATCCCATCACTTAAAATGGTTTTCACCATTTTTGAAACAAACAAAAAAATAAAATAAAAATAAGGTTTGAATAATGCAACCAAGAACAACATAGCCAATAGAATACTATTAGTAATTTTCAAGTCAATATATAACAAGACAACAAATCCCAAGTAAAAATTTAACACAAAGACATCAAAAAGGATAATTCTAACACAACACATTACATCTCTACAAGAGTAAGCATGATTGTACAAACTATTGTAGTCTTTCTCTCAATTTTTTTATATCTTCAAAACACTTCAAAAACTATCATTTCCATTTCAAGAAGTAGCACAAAAATAAGGAAACCACTTACTTACTTTCACAACTAGAATTCACAATAAAATTATAGCCATAAGGAGAGAAAACTAGATTTTTCCCACTTATACCATTTTATCTTCCAAGAACTCTATTAGTTACTCATAAGAACCAATTTGTATTCTATGTCCCCATCATGAATTATTAAAAATGTGGGCCAACACACATCCACCATTTTCACCTGAAAAATACAATTGTAAAAACTAAACTATAGTCCCATAATGATCCACTAAGTTCCCATGTCTTTCTCCATAATTCTAACACCATACAATTGGTGTTTTCAAACAAAATGAGCTCCAAACAAAACCAAAATTATTAAAAAACAAGCACACTCAAACCTTCACAATGGGTTGACCTTCGATTTTGGATAATAATGCCCTAATTTCCTTTTGAGGATTAAAACCCCATCAAATGACACCTAAATGATTATGTGAATAGAACATATTCATAACTAAATATCACCATTGTACCTATTCAAGGTCTAATGTCCGAACTAAGTCAACCACCACAAGACCAAATAACCATACAAACACATTCGAAACACATGGACCAATCAGGTCACCATTTGGTGTAATTAAAAACAACTTCTAGCATGAATATGAAATAATACTATCAACTAGGTAGAATAATCAAATGAAGTAACAAGACCAATGAAGAAAAATCACTAGCTCAGATTATCTCAATATTACTCTTCATTTATCCACTATTATAGAGTTTTATGT
>JARHVA010009111.1:135000-140000 GCA_037957365.1 Torreya grandis
TTTCTATCTTACATCTCCATATATTTTTTGTTAAGTCTTACTAACCACCATATATTCCTATAGTATCATCCAAGTTGATGTAATATGTTTAATTATTACCTTATGTTTTGATTTATCATTTTGACTAATACATTTATGAGTTTTGTTTTCTCTCTTTTTTACTATATCATCTTGGTTGATATAATATTGTATCATCCAAAAACATTCCAACTGTATTGGCCTACATGATACCATTATCTTAGAGTCAAGGGTTTGTTTTGGGTATCAAATCCAGTTATATAGTTCTCATGTTTATTTAGTAAATAATATAACACACTCATATTTTATACTTTCACTAATTTTTTTTTCTGAATTAGTATTTGGAGGAGTTATAGATAGAGTCTTATCTTAGATTTCTATTCTTTTCTATAGTCTTTTAAATTAAATAGTAAAACTCAAACCAAGGAGGTACACCTAGTATTTGGAGTCCCCAACTAAGGATACCTAGATCTTCATCTTGAAATTCAAGGTTTTCAACCTATAACAACTCTTAAAAATTTCAAATCTATTCAAAAATGGATATTAATGTTTCAACATGTCCACACAAAGGTAAGTATCTATATCCTTACTCTCTTTCCTTTACTTACTTGATAGATTAGATATTTTTTCTCATTATAATTGTAGATGTGTTGTTTATTATTGTAGTATAAAAAATAATATAGTGTACCTATAATGTTGTTTAGGATTTTAATTTATCCCCTTAGGTTGCATAAACATATCATTAGTTGATCATTTTAGGTCACTTATCTTCTTATTAGTTTGTTGATTTTAACTATCTTGGATATACATTACCATTGTTTATGAACTTCTTATATGTGGTATCCTTATTATATCCTTTTTAAAACACTTTAAAATGATTGGTACAATCCTTTATCTATATTGAACCTTAGTGAGAGCTATGCTCCATGTCATATGCTTAGGATTTGGAAGCATTTCCTATTTAAAATTTGAGTGAAAAATATCCTCTACTAGGTCTACATCTATTTTAGGTCCCTGCATGAATTCCAAGTACATGGAGGATCTATTTTTATACCTTATTAGAGTCATAATATATTTATAGGAAAAGGATATCTATAGGTTGTCCTATACCATGCATACATTTGAGTAAATCAGATGTGAATATTATCCCACATCTAGTTGGATCATTTTCATCTTATTCTTTCTTAGATATTAGAATTTTATCCATTATCATATTTTCAAATTGTATAGGCTAACCCAATACATCTTTTTATTCACCAAATATAATAGAAAAATTGGTATAGTTTTATTTATTCTCTAGCTAAATCATCAAGTCCAATAATTCTTTTATTTATTAATTCAGTTTCATACTACATTAGTGAGGCTAATAATGCCTACCAATTTTAAATTATTCCCTCTTTTCAATATTTTCTTTTAATATATTTATCATAATATATAATCTTAAGATGTTTTATCAAGCCACAACCCATTCGAATTTCATATAGGTTTCAATTTCATTCATGTTTTATCCACTATTGATTGAAACTAATCATGGTGTAATTTATATCAATCTTAGTCTAAATATATCATATCTAACCTCATGGAAATCATCCAAAATAAAAATCCTAATCAATTTAATAAGAATATTTATGAAATAACCATTTATTCTCTAAATAATAACATGAGTCTTATTAAGTTTCCTTCACCCACTAAATTAGTTGGGGCAATTGACACCAAAATTGAAACCCTTTTACGTAATTCCTAATAAAAAACTCAATTCTAATCAAAATCCTCCTCTATATAGTTATGTAGTGAATTAACAAGTGGTTTAATAGATCATATTTATGTAAGATTATAATAGTATTAAAATTATCTCAACCATAAGCCATAATTTTTAAATAGTTAATTGAAGGTATAAATTTATTAAGAACCAACCAAACAATAATTACTTCCTTCCTCATATTAGAGAAGCCAATGGAAATATTTTTCCTCAACCTCCAATTGAAAATAAGATGGTTAAAAGTATTCAAAATGATCCTTTAGATCCATTAATTATGTCTATGTATCTTGGAAGTATCTCTCCAATCATCACATATGATGTCACTTTTTATCCTACCTTGCATGTCAAGGATTTTGGAAATATATATAAAGAATGGATAGAAACTAGTACTCACACTACCACCAAAATTATAGCTAAAACATTTTTTGGGGTTGTGCTAAGATGGTAAAACCTAATTTTTATACATTTCATTACATAACTAGAGGACTTAGTCAATGTTATAATTATGTATTTTCAATATAATCAAATTCCAAAGAATAGCCCTATATTCTTTATCAATGCTAAGCATCTTCATAATGAATATACCATTGATTTAATAAAATGATGAAAATATTTAGTACAAAATTCTAATCATAACATGAGTAATGATATTATTTTAAAATTATTTGTTACTTATATTAATGTCCCTATTCAAAATAAAGTAAGGTTCTTCTCTCGTTAGAATTTACAAGAGGTGTTCGACCAATAAAAATGAAAACACTTCCTCATGAATCAATTTGAACCATCTTTAAAAATAAAAAAGGAGAAATTTAAAATATAAACCAACATAATCAGAACTAATTATTTTCAAAATAAGAATGCCCAACCTAAAGTGTGAGCAACTAATTATGATAATCAACTTCCCACTCTCCTTTCATTCAATGTGTAGGAAATTAGGGTGTTACTATCTCCATCTAAACCATATGTTTAATCTTATTAAACATCAACATGGAATGATCCCAACATTTTTATGTTGGTTACACAATGACATTAGTCATTTTCATGAGACTTGTCATGTACTTTAGAAATTCACTGTAAATATCATTTTGGTGAAAACCTTCAATCACAACCTCATTACCAAATATCATCATAAATAATAATTGGGTGAGTCTTAAAACCATTATAATAAATGTAAATCTACAAAATAAAAATAAAAAAACCATCTCAAAAATCTAATCTCAATACAAAAAATTCCAATGAATTTACTTTTGCTATTGATGCAAACTATGATCACTATTACACTAATTAGAAATTTCTAAATACATAAAAGTTTAACTACCATTGTAAAGATGCTCACAATTATCTTGTTACTAAGGATATGAGTACATCCTATTATAATTTTACAACTAGTGATGAGATTGTTCCACCATTATAGCCTCAATCTAGCCTATCAAACCCATCTAATACATTATGCTGCTAAGATCATTGTTAAAAAAACATACTAAATATCATTATGGTTCTAATAAAATTTAAAAATTAACTTCATATATGATATTAAATTCATGCCTTGAAATATTCCTTTTATGGAACTCATGAGTACCCTCATCATATCATTATAAATTTACCATGAAGGAAATATAAGAAAGATCAGAATCCCCATCTAGTAAAATCGAACCACATCCGTAACCTTCAATAGGTATAGAATCTATGGAGGTCAATACCATTGACTCCATTTATCATCATTATTATTTTAATAATATTTAAATAAAGTTTATTGAAGAAGATATGATCAATGATTAAGATATATTCCAAGCCAATGATTCACCTCTCTTTATTATAATCCTACTCAATGAAACTCTAACAAGGAAATTATTAGTGCATTAAGGTTTAGGAATCAATGTCACCTCAATTTATATAATCAAAAAAAACATATATTCCAAATTTGACCTCAAAAAACATAATTACATGCATTCCTAAATTTGAATGCAAAGACAAATAAATTGAAACTAATTGACAAGTGGCATGCACTAATTATAGTACGTAAAAATAATAAGAGGATTAGTTTTTATATTCTATGGATAATTTTTTAAAGTGTTTAATAGTGAAAAATATGATAAAATAGGTTTGAGATATCTCATGTATATAAACAAAGTCTACAATGGTGCTTGGCCAAGTTTTCACTTCCTAGAAAGATATGTAGTGTACTCTTGTCTATTGACTATGATTTTTTCCACTATGAAAGTGATGAAATTATTATTTTGTGTCACCTATTTATATGTATATTGAGATTGGTGGTATATGTAAATTATTATAATTTCATGACCCTAAACATTTTTCACTTTAAATAGTTTTTGTTTTTATGTTTGATGATTCAATTAATGAATGTTTCATGGATTATTTAGTTTGCTAATACTACATTGACTAAGTAGTTTATGTGTGTTGGCATATTGTAATGATTATTATGTGCTTCAATCAGATGTTATTTGGTTCCATTATCTATTATTAAATTACCATTTCATATTCTTATTGATGATATTATGAACTTTACAGTGACTTCTAAATATTAAATGCTTCTATGGATTTTGTTTCATGAATTCAATATAAAATGATTTGTCACTAGTTTTAGTTATATCACTTAGTGAATTTATTATTATTATTATCATCTCTTAAATATACTATTAACAGTATTTTTTTGTGATCATAGGGAGAGTTAATCATGAGCTAGGTTGATTCCATATTTCAACTACTGGGTCATGGTGAGAGGTTGAGGATTATTCTCGTGAGCTATTAAAAAATTGAGTTTTTCTTTCTACTATGTTATTGATTGGTCATTTTTTGATGTCACTAATCTTTATTATTGTCTTGATATACTATTCATGTTTAGGAGTCTTTATATAATTAATGATTTACTTGTTTCATTTCAACTCATTAAGAATTGGGCCTTTATTGACATTTGATGTTTAGTTTGATTGTGTGCCTATGACTTGTCTCATCTTACATGGTTTTATTTACATTGATATTCCTTAGATTTCATTGGTTGTCTTGAAATAAGATTAATTTCTTGGTGTGATCTGGACAACACTTTAGGAAATTATCTAGGTAACACTTCATGTGACAATTCAGGTGATGGTCCTACCCCAATTAGTGGCAGAACTTCTGGGAGCCATAACTTTTGCACCATAGCTCCATTTCACTCCTTGTTTGAATTGTTGGAAAGATAAGAATGGAGTAAATTCCATGAAAT